>CM073143.1:39378994-39433994 GCA_037039145.1 Fundulus diaphanus
TAAACTCTAGAAGTGTGCATGCACAGCCAGCAAACAGAAACTAACAAGGAACTGTCACGCACACAGCTGCTACATGAGCACGTCAGAATGATTGGCATGTGGGACAACCAACAGATAAGGTGATATCCCCGAAAGTTGCGGGACAGAGGTGGGTGAGAGCAGGACCAAAACTCTTTCAAACCCATGCCCTTCGGACTGAACGGCATGGATTGGTTAGAGTTCTTAAAGACCTGCTTCCCCCAAAGAGATCGATTCTTTTTTTAACCTCCTTTTTCTGAATACATAATGTATTGACTACTGTCAGGATGGAAGGACCATTTCATCCAGTATAATGAAGTCTTTCTGAACAGGATTACCAGCTATAGCTTTAAACAGTTCCGGTACCAATATGAACTGAAAGGTTGGTCAAGTCATTAATCCAACAGAACTTAATATTTGGAGACCTGTCCAGTGGTCTACTCTAACCAAACCAGAACTATCTAGCCATAATGACCAGTTGTTACCTAGAGAAAAACGGGGAGCTTGCCAGCCTGAAGTTTGAAGGACGGAGGTGGCAGCACCATGTTGTGATGGGAGGTGTTCTGTGTCTTTTTATAAAATGAATGTAAATATTTGGTTTCACTGTATCTAATCTTTCATTGTTGTTGGTCTGTAGCAGTTTCATAGTGTAAAAAGCTAAACGAGTAAAGCCGATTATTTTCTGTTTCCAGGTGTTGATGCTGATTGATGCTAGCTTTGGCTTTGAGATGGAGACGTTTGAGTTTCTCAACATTTGTCAGGTTCATGGTTTCCCTCGTATAATGGGGGTCCTGACTCACTTGGATTCATTCAAGAACAACAAGTCACTCAGGAAGACAAAGAAAAATCTCAAACACCGCTTCTGGACAGAAGTTTACCAGGTAAAAAGGCCATCAGAGATTTAAGGCAGAACCTCTTTGTTCAGTTCTGAATGATGGACCGCAGCTCGTGAATGGGACAGCGTTGTAAACATGGACTTGGACCTTGCAGGGAGCCAAGCTGTTCTATCTGTCTGGGATGGTGTACGGGGAATATCAGACTCAGGAGGTGAAGAACCTGGGCCGCTTCATTTCAGTCATGAAGTTTCGTCCTTTGGTCTGGCAGATGTCCCATCCTTATGTGCTGGTTGACCGGTGAGTTGGAACTGTGGAAAGCTTTTGCAGATCTGTAACTCCAACTAATTCTGCCTGTATTCAGCCACCTGTTTACTGGTGTCCACTCACTAGTTATTTATCCGTTGTTCTCCATCTCAGGTCTGTTTATACTCTATATACTGTGTACCAAATCCACATTCCTGACATACATAACACTGCATGTAATACTTATTTATTCTAGCATTCTCTGCACTCATCACACTGTGGACATGTATGTTTGTATGTGTATATGCACCTGTTTACTTCCACCTCTAATATACATGATGATAATAACCGCTTGTCTATAGTGTGTTTATGTGTTCTCTATACTGCAGACTGATTTGAAGAGATTTTTAGTACTACAGCTAGTACTAAAATCAGGATCTGATCTGCCTCTCTGAGCAGCAGTTATTGGGTGAATGTTTCCCAATTAAACTGAGATTTATAAGCTGTTGTTAAAATAAAGCTCAGCTATTGGATATGAGTCTGCAGCAGAAGAAAGGAATGCTATTTGATGATGTGGTGAAGCAGGCTGGGGGGAAAGGAATGAAGTCTAAGTTGCATCTTTTATAAATGGGGGGTACTGCAAAAATGAAATACTTTCTCTAATGTCAGTTTGTTTGTTAAAAACTCTGTCTATCCAAGTGGTTAAATATTTTTGGAAAATAAGATTTCAATACTCACCACTTAAAGTCCATTTGATATTTTGTTGCATCTCCAACAAACATCCCAGAATGTATCCTGCAGAGTTTATACAGGAGGATTGGACACTGTTGATCCTTCATGTAAAGAGCCTCAGCATGTTGGAGAATAAACGGCCTGTTTCACTGAACCATCTCCAGCTTATCTCTGATCTGGGATTTATGGTTCATCTTTATCTGAATCACTTCAACATGTCCAGTCAGGGCAAACAGCTGGACTGTCTGAAACAAGCCAGCAGTTAGTTTGGATACCTCTATATGCCAATAATGTATATTCTGAATGCTTGTTTCCATAATTCATTAATTCGGAATTGTCTGTCCTCTGGTTTATTTTTCAGAATGGAGGATTTAACAGACCCTGAGAAGATCAGGATAGATCCCAAATGTGACCGGACTGTGTCGCTGTACGGCTACCTGAGAGGGGCACATTTGAAAAATAAAGGCCAGGTCCATATCCCAGGTACATACAGTAGTTACAGTAGTGGTGTCAGGTGTTCTTCTGCTAGTCGTGTTCTGGAAAGGTTCATGTTTTAAAGATTAATTCCAGGCTTCTAATCAAGTTTTCAAGCTTTGCTCTGCTTCTGGCCCATCTGGCCCGTTCATTCAGTCCAGATTGCAGTGCATGCTCCTGGTTCCTACTTATAGATCTCAACATGAACAAGCACAGACAGACAGAAAACAAATTCAACTTCATCCTAGAGAGGGGGAGGGATCCCTGTTTTTATATCCTCAGTGAAGAGGCAGAAGCGAGAGCTTTATAGACAAGTTTCACAGGCAGAACTACGGGGGCCGCCATTTTTGTTGGTTTCTGCTAACTTCTGGTTTGCATGGCCACTGGATATTTTTCGGTTTGCGGTCTGTGTAGTGGCTGAGGACAGCAACTCCGTATTGTGGTAAATAAAGTCATAAGAGTCATGTTGTCTCCACCTTCATGAGCTTACAGAATGAGAAAAATCAACCACATCCACCTCCTCGCCACTTATTTTACATGTTAGCCATGCTTGTGATGGGCTTAACCAGCCTTGTTGGCCAATCTCTCTGAGTCATGTAACACTGTAGGCTATAGTAGCTGCGGTCCTAGTGGGCTTGCACACCACTGGCATGTATGTGCGGGTTGTGTGGATGTTTCTGTGTGAACTAAGATGATAGGGAGAAATAGCGCTATGAACAAACGGAGGGATTTTTTTATTATTTATATCAAAATCGCTTTGGGGTGAGGAGGTGGACTCTATGCGCGATTGTAGCTGATTAATGTGAGCCCGGCATTAATTGCATACCAATTGATATATACAAAACTCATGATAACGTCACACACATTACAACAATCTCAACAACTTACTCGCAAATAACTAATCTACAAACAATATGTACACTGTAAGGTGAGTGAACTTGCCTTTCAGCAGCTGCATGGTTGCATGACCGGGTCGGGGTCCAGCTGTACAGGTTCTTCCATAACCACCCAAGCGTTACGAAAATAATTATTCATACACTGGCTTGGTTGAACATCCACCTTTATGTACAACAAATTCCTGTGTTTGTGTATCAGCACACATCCGACTTTTCGCTATGTAAACTAAGCTTCCGAGCTTTTCAGGTTGTTCATAGCGTTCCCGTCTACGGACTCAAGTACGAAAATATTTTTCCTCCTTGTAACATGAGACCATTTCGTCATATTATTCTCCCAGTTCAATATTGTAGCAGGGTGGATGTTTGATAAACCACCTTTTATGAGAGCTAAATGAGAATGCACCCACTTTAGAGCCATAGCCATCTGATGTAAATAAACGCTGACCTTAGTCAACCATAAATGAGTGGCAGAAATAGCTTGATTGCGGGAGTAAACCGGAAATGCTTGAGAAAGTTGTCTGTACCACTACCGTCTTGCTCTCTAGATTACTTCTTTCCTTTCATCTATGTTATCCCTAGGGTTTTAATTCAAACCTCCTGAAAGCTTAGTCAGCAGCTTGTGCAGGGAAGTGACTGCTTTTCTCATCATAACCACTTTTTTTCTTCCACGAATAAACTGCTCATGGGAATGAGCTGCTCAGGCATCCTGCCATTACAGCAGCGCTGTGCTCATTACTCTGTTCTCTCTGTGTGGGGTCAGGTGTAGGAGACTTTCAGGTGAGTGACGTGAACTTCCTGCCTGATCCGTGTCCACTGCCAGATGCTCAGAAGAAGAGAGCTCTGAATGAGAAGGAGCGTCTGCTTTATGCCCCTATGGCTGGGGTTGGAGGGGTGGTATATGACAAAGATGCTGTCTACATTGATCTGCCCGCCAGCCACGTCAATCGGCTGCAGGTACAGAGTGTATTTTAAAAACATTTCTTATGAACCTTTGAGTTTCCACTCATTATGTCCTTCCTGGCCTGTTAAAGGAGGAGGTGCGTCCCACCACTGAGCTGGTCCAGTCTCTCATTGAGACACATGCTACTCTGGACACTAAGATGGCTGCCAGTAAGGTATCTCTGTTCAGTGGCTCAGCCACTTTGGACCCTACAGATATTGGAGAAGAGACAAGGTTAGTTTCACACATTTCTATTTGTGGACTTTCAGTTTCATTCAAAATCTCCCACTTGACACCTTATGATAGCAATAACAAATAATAAAGCACCAAATTTTGTGTGTGTGTGTAAGGGAGCAGCACGGACTAAAGGAGGAATCTGTCTGGGATCCAACCAGCCAAAGAGAGCGAAGGAAGGTGATCTTCACTGAGGAAGATGATGATGTCAGTGGGGAGAGTGAGAGCGAGAGTGAGGAGGATGACGGCGAAGGAAGTGACCAGGCTGAAGATGATGTTGAGCACTCGCAGGCAGACTGTAAAGATAAGGCAGCAGGTGGCGCTCCACCAGCGAAGAAACAGAAAGTGGAGGCCGGAAGGACAGAAAGCTCTGCTGAGCTACCAGCTTTTGCAGACAGTGAGGATGACCTGGAGTTGAATGAGGAGGAAGGTGAGACGGGGACACCAGGAGACTCCGGGCACAGTTCGGAAGAGGAGGCTGATGAAGAATCAGAGGATGAGAGTACTGAAGATGAAGGCAGTGTATCAGAAGACCTGGGGAAGCGGCACTCTGAAAGAGAGAGTGATGAAGAGGAGGAGCAGGGTAACTATCTGGCTCATTTAGCTTTCTTTTAGATTTACTCTCAGCTCTGTTTCTTGTTTAATTTCAGGATAGTTTTTTTCCCATATGTTCAGTATATTCATAATTCTTTTTCTTCTTTTGAGTCTTTAAAGCTTTCTTAGCTACTCTAAATCTAAAGTGAAAGGTTTATTTAGTTCTCTGTAGCTTTCTCAGTTTAAACCTTTACATGGTTTCCTGCTTTGGACCAGTTCAGTAAAACAAAAATGTTAATCTTCTAACTTTCTTTCCTGGATTACTTGCATTGGACTGTTCTTTAGACCTAAAGGTACTTTTCACATTGAATGCGAATGAGACGTTTGGAGTGATGTTATGGCTACGTAAAGGTGCTTTCAGGAGTGAATTAACGGTCCACAATGAGAATGATGCGTTTCAGGCGATGCGACCGGTTCAAATTGGGGGACGCGAACACTGCAGGGGGACACTGCAGTCCAAAAATCAGAACTTTTCTGTAAATTTGCGTCACCTTAAGGATGCTCCTCATCCATATATTAAAGCACAAAAATGTTTTTATGTGTTACATATTTAGACAGTATAAGGCTCTATTTCTAGTATACGCCTGTAGTTGGCAGCTCCTCATACTGGGTCCTGCACAGACAGAAGTACCACTGGAAGCGACTGTCATCCAGACGCAGCTGCCGGTGGTGGTACTCGGTGAACCAGGTGCGTCTGGAGGATCTTGTGGACCCAGGGACGCTGACACAGTTTTTAGCTTTCTACATTACATAACCTCTATGTAGCACCATGACTCGCTTGGTAAAATCCCAGCCCGCCACGGTGAGTTGAATAGCCAGGAGGAACCGGCAAGCGGATTGACCAAGCGGATCCTCCTATTTGATGATGCGGTGAAGCAGGCTGGGGGGAAATGGCTGCGTTGTCAGCGTAAATTGTTTGCGAGAGAGAAATGAAATGTCAGGCGATCAACAACAGGTGATCAACGCAAAAATATTCCCCTTGATGTGGTAATGTGAACATACCTTAAGAGAGCATGGTTGGTGGAAGTCGACCGGTCGCTGATGGATCTTTTGAATTGATCATGAGATACGATCAGGAGCCAGTTCTTGTAAGATGGATTTCTCAAGCAGCACATTGGTCGGTGCAGACTGATAAGAGCAGCAGTAACTACGTTTACATGGACAAAAGCAATAATAAAAACGCCTCACAAGCCAATCTGAATATTGTGATCGGATTAAGCTCAATCGGAATTAAATTATCTTCCGAATAAGAGTGATGGTTTATGCCGATTAATAATCTGATCAACATGCATGTATATGCTTGTCAGGCTCAAGTTATGTGGCAAACTGACCCGAGCGCGCAAATGTGCCCAACGTAAACGTGACATATGGTGAGTGGTAGAAATACGTCTGGAAGCAAAACTGACTGCGCTCCCGATACAACCTTTCTGTTCGAAACAAGCTCAAAAGTGTTATTTATTCAGAAATGTTTCAACCGTTATTAGAACCTGGTGTAAGTCCAGCCTGGGTGCTAGGAAGACAAACAAACTTGAATAATACTGCTTTACCATTTTTTATTTTTTATTTTTTTTTTTGTTCACCAAATTTGGTAACTGTACATGTCAGAGTGGTTCTATTCTGAATAAAGCCAGATACATATACACACACGCTATGATTGGATTAATTGATTGTGTGCCCATATAAACGGCACAATCAGATTTTATTATTTATCCGAATACATTTCATCCGACTGTGAAATTTTGTGCATGTAAACATAGCTAGTGTGTGGCACCAACGGATGGAGAAAGCCAACTCCTGTTTTGATTGTTGATTTTCTCTTCTTGCTGTCTCTAAACATGCTTCCACACAGCTTAGGCATTGACCTGCAGGGATTCTTGTCTTTTTTTCCCCTTCATTTTGCTTTAACTCTCCGTGTGCACCATCAGGGGCTCTAAAATGGAAGGAGGGACTGCAGCAGAAGGCAGCCGAGGCTTTCCTACGACAGCAAGCAGCGGCTCCAAATCTGAGGAAACTTGTTTATGGTTCAGGTATGCAGTCTGGTTTCATTTATTCAAATAATAAAGCTACACTTGTTTAATGACAGCTGATGCACCTCTGGACACGTTACAGTTAAAGATATGCTTTGCACTAAGGATATTCAGGTGTTATCAGTCGGGCACAATATGTGCCCCCGTCTGCAAAAGCTGAGGCAGCCTGTGATGTCATCCACATTGTTGTGAGCAGAATGCAAACAAAACTTCCCCAGGCTGTCCTTCTAATCTCAGGGGACTTTAACCATGTATGCCTGTCCTCCACCCTCCCCACCTATAATCTTTGTGTTACCTGCAACACTAGAAACAAAAAACACTATACTCACTGTATTTAAATGGCAAAGAGGCATACAGTTCATCACCCCTCCTTCCCCTCGAAGGCTCTGATCACATCTTGATCCACCTCCAGCCTGTGTACAAACCCCTTGTACACAGAGAACCAGTTGTAACACGCACAGTGAGGAAATGGTCTAAGGAGGCTGAAGAAGCCCCGAGAGATTGCCTCAGCTCCACTGTGTGGGATGAACTTTGCTATCCTCATGACAGATGGAATGCATCACAGACTATATACGTTTCCTTGTGGACTCTACTGTGTCCTTCATGAAAGTCAGGTGCTTCTCCATCAGCAAACCCTGGATAAACCCTGAGATAACCATTTTTGTTTTACCATTTACGAACATATATACTGTGTGGCGCCCTGAAGCATGTTCCAACTTCTGCCTGTGTTTTGCAGTTGTCGAGGCACAGGAGTCTGAGGAGGAGGAAGAGGAACTGGGGGGGCTGTTCCGAGTCAGCCGACCTCAGCAAAGCAAAAAGGTCCAGGCAAACACTCTGGACTGCTCCCATTTTCACCCAGACACCTTCCATGACTGGGATGTTGAAGAGGTGAAGTTCTTCCTACCTTACTCGTACATACTGCTGACGTTTTAGGGGAGAAAGTGCAGAGATGCAGAAATGGAAAATGTCTGTGTTTCAGATGCTGGACTCCATCAGGGATTGTTTTGTTACAGGGAAGTGGGAGGAAGGCCACGATGCAGCCACGCTTCTGAAACAAGATGGTAGGAAGAGTTCAGAAGTTACCTTCTCTGTAAAGGTTTCTGTCAGATGTGTATTTTAAGATCTTCAACTCTTACTTTATCCCAATAATTTTTGTTTATGGTCCAAGAGGTTACAGTTAATGTGTTTATAGAAATCCTTCTATTTATTAGATCAGGAATCTCAAACTCCAGTCCTGCAACTTTTAGGGAGTCCTTCACTATAAGAACTGTGGTAGTTCTCTGGGGCCAATATTATCCCATGACTTTCCAGGGCATTTACCAGGATAAATGATAACCCCAGATAAAAGATCTTGGTTAGGTGGCAGTCCTTTTTTATTTATCAAGAATTTTCTGATGGGTAGTGTTGTAGAAAGAGGCTTGTTGAGTTAATTGATATTATGATGTCATTGTGTTCAATAATATCAAGTCACACTTCCACCGCCTTAGTTTTGCACGCTCTGCTTGGCTCCGCCCGCTTGGGAGCATTTCAGCAATAGTTTTTCAGGGCCAGCCTGGGTTCTTCCGGCCCTGCTCAGGAGCACAGTCAAACCAGCGTTTTGACGTGAACACACTGCTTTTCAGTGATTGGCCGATAGCGAGTGGAAACGAGAAGGTTTTTCTTCAAGGAATTCCAGAAAAGCTGAAGAGTAACGACATTACCCCCAGGACACGTTTCTCTCTTCACACAAACTGCTTGAAGTTAAACCGAGTAGGGAGGAACCGAGCTGAGCGGGCCAAACCCAGCCGAGTAGGGTCGGTGGAAACAGGGTTTAGGCTTAGATTTTATGTTAACTTAAACTATTGATGTGTGCTTACAGTCATCTGGACAGAATGACGCACTTCTCCAGTTCAGAACCATTGATGTTCTGAGCCCGAAATAAAAATGACCATAATCCAAATAAATTCCTAACGGATAAAAAAAAAAAGATGCACCTCTGAAACACGGGAAAGTTCCAGGACTCCACCCTGAGGTCTGGAGTTTGAGATCCCTGCCTTAGACGAAGAACTGTTAAAGACGGTATCTGTGTGGAACCAAGACTGAGAAAAGATACTTTCCAACAAAACATGAAGCTACCGTATTGAATCTTTTAGTTATCATCACTTGTTGTGTATTCAGCTGATTTCCGGCCCTGTATAGACCTGGTTTTAATGTCCATCCTGACTGATCTGCTTCTAAGTAGAGCAGCCCCACTACCATACTCACCTGGTTTTGCCACCTGTACATAGTGATTGGATCTCTGCTTCAAATGCAAAGAAACTTGTAGCTCTGTCACAGAGGGGGCTGTCTGACGATGTTTCAGCAATATCTCCAAATCACGTGGACTACTTTGTTGTTCAGGTAGCTGAGATTCATCTGATAAACTCATCTGTGGGGTTTAACCCACACCATATAAGAGAACAAATAATGTAACACTTTCCAGCAACCGCACACGGTGTCCTTATTGACTCAAGTGTCCCTGGTGACATGAATACGGTCCAAGGAAAACGGTCCTGATTGGACCTCCAGTGCTTTCACACTTATATTTAGTGATGTCCAGAGACAATTGAATCACTCAGGATGCATGTTGGGGACGGGTCTGAACGGGCAAAAGTTCTAAAAACACAACACTGTGGATACAAATGCTGACTTCCGTATTGCATATAGTTGTGTGTATAACATGGTAGTTGCACTCAGGGGTGGACTGGGACAAAAAATCGGCCCTGGCATTTTGGACTAGACTGGCCCATCAGATTTTCTTTTTGTGTACTGAATGTGTATACCAACTGTGCAATACCTTGAGGCCAGGTTAATGGAAATTAGTGAGAGTGGACACTTAAAATACTTCCAAAATCTTAATTTATTAACACTGTAAAATGTAAACTCCACCACAGCACAGCAACAATTCTTAGATCAGAGAGAGAGAGAGAAGTCACGGTCAATCACACATATTATCACGTTACATCATCATAAGAAGTTATTGTAAGTTGCTCATCAGATCTACTCAGTCTTCCAGATACTGTAGGGTAACATTGGACTACTGTGCACTCACTGTGTAAAAAAATATGCCAATGACAAAATGAACCATTTGAAACGTGTAGAAATCGTATCAGAGAGGATGAGAAGGAATAAAGATTAGACAAATGTTGCACAGAATAGTTTTATCATTCATAATAAATTTAAGAAGTTCCTCTCACCTTACTAATGTACAAGAGCAGCTTTGTCAGCAACCCACTCTTCTCAGCCACCTTATCTATCACTGTGTCTGTGTCCAGTGCCATGAGGATGTCTTTTTCAGTGGCCATCAACATAAATGCCTCCAGCTTGCTTGCAGACAGCTTGCTCCTAAGTCTGGACTTGATGAACTTGAGCGTAGAGAAGGTTCTTTCACAGGCCACTTGGGTCAGGGAAAGGCTCACCAAGAACTTATAAGCAAGCCCAAGGAGATGATAAGCATCTGAGAACATGTTAAGCCGCTGTAGAATCTGGTAGCAGCACAGTCAGTGGGGGTTCTAGACCAAATTTAGCAGGGGGGCCAGGGTGGGGCCAGTGTTTTTACATAGGGGCACAGAACAAAAGATTGGGGGGAAAAAAAACTTAACAGGTCAACATTTCATCGTTTTAATATATTAAGTAAGCCAAAGAGCCAATTGTGGCTCTGGAACTGCAGGTTGCAGACCCAAAATCTTTTCTCAATACAGCAGGAGCTTAACGTGAAAAAGCTTAATTTTTAATTATTGTTCTTTTTTTTATATTTGTTTTTTAATTATTTTATTTTATTATTGGGTAAAAACATAAACGAAAAAAATCAAACTGATCCAAATGACCAGTCACGGTATCTTTGTCAGCATTTATCATCCTAAAAAATGTAATATCATGTTTTTAGTACAGGGGCCATAACAGGGGCCAGGAACAGTTCTACAGGGGCACAGGCCCCTGTTGGCCCCTGTCTAGAACCGCCCCTGAGCACAGTGGGCAATTTTTTACAGGAGGCACAGGTTTTACCCACTATATCCGTTTCCTCTTGTCCTTCAGCTCCATCTTCTACTGTTCTAGTCATGTAATCTTCAAGATGGGATGCTTTCAGTCTGTCCCACTGTCCTGCTAAAAATTTCAGCTCTGATTGGAGATTGTCCACTGTTGCACTAGTGCTGAATTTCATCAGACATCTTCAGACATCTACTCAAAACTTCCAGAGCATTGTTGGGCAGAGTAGTGGTCCGGAGCTGTTCAAAGCTCCTGGGATCCAGCCATGCTAAATCGGCGAAAAGAGTGCCATGTGTAAACCTTCTATGAATAGCCTCAAGAGCAGTGTCCAGAATTCTGTTGTGGACATTTAGTTCAAATGCTTTCTCAGCATCAGTTGGAGGCTCATCTTGAGCCATTTCTCCTGCTCTAGTTTTTTTTTCCTTTCTCGTTTCTGAGGCAATACACTTTCAATTTATGTTATTTTATCATATTCATCAAGGGGTTGGTTGGTTTTTCCTATCATCATTACATAGTTTGGGGCTCTGAAAACTGTCCGGTTTACCGCAGGTTCTGATACTGCAGCAGCCGCACTGACATGTTCACTGCTCGGTTCGCCGTTGCCTCCACTACAACCACCACCACCACCATATTTTACATCAGACACCGGAGCAGATGAAGGGCCTGCTGTTGGGAACCTGTCAGTCAGTTTGACACATTTCGCAGCGTCCGTTTGAAGAACTCGTTTCTTTTTTTCACGCAGTTTCTCTGCGCCTCCCTTGCGTTTCTTATCCATTACTACTGTGAACACCGCTGCACAAAGTACCACATGGAGCGTGAAGGTGTTTTTCTACTTTATGATTGGCCTAGCCCTTTAGACTGTCAGGGATGATAACCAATGGGCTGCAGTAGCCTGTGGTAAGGGCCGGATGATCGGACTCTTGCGCTGCTGATTTTATTTTTCTTCATGCATTATGCAAATATAACGAGGCCGATATATAATAATAATAATAAATAATAATAATACATATTATTAATATACATGTCGGGTCTGCCGGCCCAAACAGCACGTCGGCCCACCGGGCAAATGCCCGGTACGCCCGATTACCAGTCCATGCTTGGTTGCACTTGAAAATGAAACTTTTGCTGACCTTAGAAGTGTCTGGTTTTAACGGGCTGAGCGTTTTTCTCCTTCGATCCTTCATTGCTTTCCTTTCTGTCCTACTATTCTAACAATATAGAAAGCAGGCTCATTTCATTGGTTTTGTATGCTTTGTTTAGAGGAGCTGTATGGTGACTTTGAAGATTTGGAAACTGGAGAAGTCCACATGAGCCACCCTGAGGTATGAGATGCAGCGCCATGGTGCCGGAGCAACATTTGAGCCTGAATGTCCATATTAGATTTTTTTCTATCAAAGGCTTGAGCGTCGTCACATTTTTAACTTCTTTGTCATGTAATGTACGAGCAGGTAGAACTTTAAAAAGAAACTAAACAGAAAAATGCTTTATTAATTTAGGTGTTAATGTTCGGCAGAATTGAATTGATTGTCCTGACGTACATTAATAGTCTGACCAATCATTATTATGTCCCATTCTTTAAGAACAGGATGTCATCAGCTTTTTCTGCAGTTCCCTCTGATAAACACTGAAAACACAAAGGGCAGATTTTCCAGCCACTGCTGATTCAGTCATGGTTCTTTGTAGGGGTGTAACCATCTCAGAAGTATGGGGACAATATTCTGAGAGGTCTATTTAGTCATTTATCATCCTCTTACATTCAATCTCACCTCCTTAGTGGCTAAAGAACCACTTAATGACTAGCAACTACAGTAAATCCCCGGAAGACCAACTTTAACTCTTTAAACTATGTTTTCGTGGAAGCTGGAACCTCAGCATTTCACCTACTGTCCTAATGCTCTGTGTGAAATGCAGAATTCTGAGAACCATGATGATGATGATAACAATGGAGATGAAGAGATCCAGGTGAAGATGGATGATGACGAGGTTCAGAAGAACAAACGTTTGGAGAAAAAGCGCCGGCTGAAAGAACGATTTGACGCAGAGTACGATGATGGTGATGCTACTTATTTTGATGACCTGAAGGAGGAGATGCAGAAGCAGGCAGAGGTAGATGAACTCAACCTGTTTGACTGCTCAGTGTTTCCAACCTGATTGTTCCCAACTTCTCAAACATTTGTCTTCATTTTGGTGCTCAGCTGAACAGAGCAGCGTTTGAGGACATGGATGATGAGAGCAGAGTGCAGTACGAAGGCTTCCGGCCAGGAATGTACATCCGAGTTGAAATCTGCTCTTTGCCCTGTGAATTTGTCACAAACTTTGACCCCCATTATCCCATTATCCTGGGTGGCCTGGGCTCCAGCGAAGGCAACATAGGATATCTTCAGGTACGATGCCCATTTTTCTTTATTTAAAAGAAAAGTTGACCGTTTACTTGATTTATAGCATAATTTGAAAACTACTGTACACACATTTTAGAACACAGATGTAGTTGGGGGGGGGGGCATTGCATCTTTTGTGTCATTGCATCAGATCTTTATCAAGCATTACATTTGGTTAGATAACAAAAAAACATTCATTATTCATCAATATAAGCCAGACGCAGCTCGGTAGGTAATTTGGGGTTAAGTGCCTTGCCCAGGGGCACATCGACATGTGGCAAGGGGAAGCTGGAATCGAACCCACAACCTTCTGATTGCCAGACGACTACTCAACCCATCAAGCCACAGTCGCCCACGTTTAAAAGCCAAACGAAAGATAAGAATTCCTTTATTATCCCGCAATGGGGAAATTCGGGTGTGACAGTGGCAACACACGGACAGTTACACACAATTATTAGCCTCGTGAGACCATCCTGATCTCGCGAGCTTTCAAGGTTTCACTCGCAGATCAATCTGGCTACTCTCCGTTAAAGAAAATTTGGAGCCGTTCACCAAACGAACGTCCAATCAGCGTTGGCTTTGAGGCGGGTTGAGGTGTGACGCAACGAGAAGCGCGACAGTTCAGTCTAAAGAACATGGCGGCTTCAGTCGATGAAACTAGCGTTAGCGTGGCTATCAAGCAAGTTTTATCGGAATTACAGAGTATTTCTTTGCTGAGCTAACGAGCCTTTACCTGCAGCAGCAAGAGTAGCTTGGCTTGTGGTTGTGTTTTCGTCGTGGCTCGTAACAGAGCGGCGACGAAGCATGTTGACGAGTACGTCATATGCTTCGTTGATCTGATTGGTTTATTTGGCCCGTCTATCACCAACATAGGCCAATCAGCTAACCAGTATTTTCGCCCCTTCCCAAAATTACTTCAACGGAAGGTTTCCAGATGGATATGCGGAGCAAATCCATCTGGCCGAGTCAGGTAACACAATTATAGCAGTGAGGGGAACAAAGAGAACAAAAAAGAGCAGACCAGATTAATCTAAAGTTAGCTCTAAAGAAATATCAAGAGTAGAAGTTACGGGTAAATACCCCAGTAAATATTGAACAAAGGAAAAAAACTATTGGACAGTGGAAAACTCCAGCCTTTTTACATAACACACAATAATACAATATGTCATATTTACATAATGTACAATAATACAATATCCAATATGCATGGCAGTGCAGCAACATCCCAGCTAAGGGATGTGCAAGTTATCTTAGCACATGGGAACAGTGTAAACAATAAATGGTTGGATCCGAACCTGTGCAACGATTTAGTATGAGTTATAATGTCTGTTGGGAGCAGCCAAGATTATAAGATAAAGTCTGACAGCACCCAGGAGGAACGATCGATGGAAACACTTCTTAGCGCATCTGGGATGCAGCAGTCTGTAACTGAAAGAACTCTCCACACCATAGAAGATGGCTGATGCCACCACAGAGTTAAAGAAGGTCTTCAGGAGAAGCCCTTGCACTCCAAAAGACCTCAGCCTCCTCAACAGGTGGAGTCTGCTCTGACCCTTCCTGTAAAGAGCATCAGTATTATGACTCCAGTCCAGTTTGTTGTTCAGGTGAACACCCAGGTACTTATAAGAGTCAACTATCTCCACATCAGTTCTCTGGATGTTCACCTGTGTCAGTGAGGTGGCTCTGTGCCTGAGAAAGTCTACCACCAGCTCTTTTGTTTTCCCTGCATTTAACCTGAGATGGTTCTGTTGGCACCAGTCTACAAAGCTCTGGATCCACTGTCTGTACTCTGACTCGTCCTCATCTGTGATGAGACCGACTATGGCAGAGTCATCAGAGAACGTCTGTAGGTGGCAGCCTGGTGAGGTTATGGAGAAGTCTGCAGTGTAGGAGAACAAAACAGTTCCTTGCGGTGCTCTCATGCTGCAGATCAGCTTGTCAAAGACACAGCCCTGTGTCCTCACATACTGCAGTCAACCAGTGAAGTAATCCAGTATCCACTGGGAAAGTTGGTGATCCACTCCTCACTGCTGAAGCTTGTCCTTCAGGAGTCCTGGTTGGATGGTGTTGAACGCACTGGAGAAATCAACAAACATTATCCTCACTGTGCTTCCAGGATTCTCCAGATGGGCCAGCAGGTAGATAATGGCATCATCCACCCTGATGCCAGTCCTCACCAGGGGGCATAGATGGTTAAAGATCAGCCTCTCGAGGGTCTTCATCAGGTGCGATGTTGGTGCTACCGGCCTGTAGCTGTTGAGGTATTTGGTGTGCAGTTTTGGGCACCGGCACCACACAGGAGGTTTTCCACAGCTGTGGTACTTTCCTCTGCTTCAGGCTGTTGTTGAAGAAGTGCCCCATGATGCCACACAGCTCATCCGCACAGTACCTCAGAAGCCTGGAACTGATTTTGGTCTTCCACAGAAAGTGCCTCACCTGGAGTGTTGAGAAGGACACGGTGGTGGAGAGAGGCTCATTAGTGGAGTCATCTGAAGCGGAGAGGGTGGATGACAACTGAGAGCTGAAAGATGTGCAGTTATGGGTGGAAGAACAGGCAGGTTAGGGTGTCTGCAGCATGTTAGGCTGAGCTTGGGGTGTTGGCTGGTAATGGCCAGATGTGATAGCAGCAGCTAAACGCCTGTCTTCCTGTGCTGCCATGTTTATTTTGACCTGAACCATTTTGGATTTGGCCCAAATCTTTGAGATGGGAACAGGACAAGATGGATTCTCGTGTTTTTGTGAACGCACAAATGCCGTTAGAACTCCGCTTGCAGGTGAGGTTACCTGCCAGCTTGGGATATTGCTGTGTTACATATGGCTCTTATATTTTATCTGTATTTTTAGTTATTTCTGAAATGTTGTGACCACATATATATTTGTTTTTGATGGTATTGTTGGGTGAAAACCCAAGAAACGTTTCCACATGCATGGAGAACACAGTATTTGTATTGGTAATTAACTGTCTGTTTGTATGTGTGTCAGATGCGACTAAAGAAACACAGATGGTATAACCGTATCCTGAAGACAAAGGATCCCCTCATCTTTTCCTTAGGCTGGCGGCGGTTCCAGACCATCCCCCTGTATCACATCGAGGATCACAATGGACGCCACCGCTTGCTCAAATACACGCCACAGCACATGCACTGTGGAGCCTCCATCTGGGGTGAGACGCATTAAAAGCATGCTCTGACAAAATAAGATTTTACTCACAAATTACTTCAAACTATTTCATACTGATAAGCAGGCTTGATTTTGATTTAATCGTCACGCTGTCTTCCAACACTCAGCTTTAGTCAGGAAATCTGGGTTTTGACCAAAGGAACGTGTCTGAGTGTCGTGTGTCAGTGGTCCTCAACTTGTGCTCAGACCTGGAGAGTACGAAACACCTCTGTTTTAAAATGAATTAACTGAGGTGGCTTTAATACACTACAGTGGTAAAAGTATTCACTCACTCAAACAATCATCCAAACAATCAAAATCAGGTCACCTCCATGACCACAGGCGTATAGAGTCAAGCCGCTAGGCATGCAGGCTGTTTCGGCATGCCTAGGTGCATTTGTGAAAGAATGGGTCACTTTCAGGAGCTCAGTGAACTCCAGGGTGGTTCTGTGGTAGGATACCACCTGAGCAACAAGCCCAGTTCTCATTCCTAAATATTGCCCAGTGAGCGGTCAGTATATAATGAATTGGGAACTACTGGGAATGACATAAAACTCAGCACAAAGGGGTGGGCCATGTAAACTGATAGTGGGAAGAGCATAGTTCAGAGATCTCCAACTTTCTGCAGAGTTAATCGCTCCAGACCTCCAAACTTCATGTTACCTTCAGATTAGTTCAAGAACAGCGTGCAGTGAGTTTCATGAAATGGGTTTCCATGGCCGAGCAGCTACATCCAAGCCATACACCACCAAGAGCAATGCAAAGCGTCAGATGCAGGAGTGTAAAGCACACTGCAGCTGGACTCTAGAGCAATGGATAAATCACGCTTCTCCATCTGGCAATCTATGGACTAGTCTGGGTTTGGTGGTTGCCAGGAGAACGGTACTTGGCTGCCTGTATTGTGCCAAATGGAAAGTTTGGTGTGGGCTTGTTTTCTTTGGCCCCAAGTTCCATCGAAAGGCTCTGAATCCTTCAATATAGCAATAGACTGTTGACAGTTCCATACCCCCAACCGTGGGAGCAGTTTGGAGATGGCTCCTTCCTCTTCCACGGCTGTTCATCAGAGCACAAAGCAAAGTCCATCAAGACATGGATGAGAGAGTTTGGTGTAGATGACCTTGACTGGCTTGCACAGAGTCCTGACCTCAACCCACTAGGAACACCATGAATTAGAGCAAAGACCGAGAGCCAGGCCTTCTCGTCCAAGCTTTTATAGCTACAAAGGGTCGACCAGCATCGTATTAAACCCTGAAGATTAAGAATGGGATGCCACTTAAGTTCCTGTGCGAGTCAAGGCAGGCGAGTGAATGGTTCTGGGAACATAGTGTATCACACCAATGGGCCTCTTGATTTTCTGTTATTGGAAGGTTCTACTCAGGGGAAGGCCCTGAACTCATTTATGTCCCTGCTGGTCTTGCTGTTCACATCAGAGATTCTGCTCATGATAAATTGGTTGAATAGCCAATATTATCTGTACTGGTTGTATGTTTTTTTTTGTTTTATCTTGCATCATGTGTTGTTTTATTTTGCATCTTGAGTCTCCAGTTTTTATTTGGAGACTCAACACCAGCAAACACAAATGAATATAGGTCACTGAAAGGGATAGATGGATAGACTGATTGCCCTGGTTTGTCGTAGTGCAGAAGGTGCTGACCTCAAAAGTAACATTTACTGGCCTGTCTACATTCCTGCTCTGATCTGTTGTATAGACACAGATCTTGAGCAAAAGATGAGATGAGATTCAGCTACCTGGGAACTGATCAGGGTGTCTTTCTTTGGAAGTTTTCTGGGCACATCCCACTGTGAGGAGGCCCCAGGGAACAGGCCTATATCCCCTCTGGGCTGGGAGCTCCTTGGGGTCTCCCTGGATGAGCTGAAGAATGTTGCTGGGGAGAGGGAGGTTTTGGGTTTCTTTCCTGGACCTGTTAAACACGTGACCTGATCTTGAATGAGCAGAAGACAAGAATCAAGAATCTTTATTGTCATGCAACCATAATAAAATCTGAAATGAAAAGGCTGGCAGGATGGTTAAAACCTTACATGACAAGATATATTTGAAGTGAATACTCTGGTAGAAGTAATTTTTAAAAGTGATTCATTTTTTTCTGTGTCTGTCCCTTGAAAGGTCCCATCACACCACAGGGTTCTGGTTTCCTGGCTGTGCAGTCACTGACTGGAGTTAAAGTAAGGTTGTCAACTTGGTGTTGATTAACTACGATTCAATCTACCTTCTCAGTAAATCTGATAGTTTGCCATCTTTTACTTCCAGGATTTCCTATAAAAGAAAATCAAATCAGTTAATTATGTGGTTTTCATGATTGGTTCCTTTTTTATCTCTGCAGGCCAATTTTCGCATTGCGGCCACCGGAGTTGTTCTGGATCTGGACAAATCAGTGACCATAGTGAAGAAGCTCAAGCTAATTGGATATCCATTCAAGATCTTTAAGAACACCTGCTTCGTTAAGGTGGGGACATGAGTTTCCTTTTGGTTTTAGGTTTAGATGGACCAGGTCATGAGTTTGATTACTACCGTTTTTTCTGACCATAAGGCACACCGGATTATAAGCCGCACTAAATATTCTTCAAAAGTGTGTAATATCACTGCTCCTTCAGGTACACAGCTCTCTATCCATCTGTTGGGAGGACAGAGTAGTTGGACTACACTGCCCTGTTTCCAACATAGGCCAAAATAAACGTAACTTTTATATTGAATTAACTTACTAGGTTTATTGTTGGTAGCGCGTACTCTAGGCTGCCCAAAGGCTCCCACATATTCGGGTGTACTTTGCGCTTACTGTAAACTTGGTGGACTTCACCCTGACTCTCCGCGGACATTTTACCCATAGTCTCCATAGTCCAGCGTACTGTTGCCTACATTTCTTGTGGCAAATTCCTACAATTCTCACACTTTCTGCCAGTGGGATGACGCGGCGGAACGGATGGTAAAATGTGTGATTAGCTAGCTAAGCACCTAGAGCCGTTTCTTTTCCAGCAAGCTCCCACCGCACACTTGTCATTGAGAACAGAGAGGGACTGTGATGCTGCACATCTTTGCGACCACCTGCTTGGAGCATCTCAGTGTATCAAGCTCGGTGTCACATATAAAACAGTTCGATGTAAAGACTTCTCGCCACCGAGAAGTTTATACTTTGACACCGTGTACACGGTCGTAAAAATTGAACCGTACTTGCATGCATGGAGTCCGCATCAATTACACGCGGAACTTTGCGGAGTAAACTACGCCTAAGTATGTGGGGGCCTTTACATGAATGCACTTCTAGTTTCGACATTACAGTCAGGCAGTCTTTTAGACTGCTCAGAAATCCGATCTGGTAGTGACACAGTGTACCGTAATGCTCCGAATATTCATTGAGCGGAGTGGCTTGGTTGCTTATCAAAGTCGTACTTACACATTTGAACAGGTTTTTGAGCACATTGTACCATATAAAATCAGTCAGTAAGCACAACGGTAATCATATGTAAGACACCAGTTTATAAGGTGCACCATCAATTTTTGAGAAAATTTAAGAATTTTAAGTGTGCCTTATAGTCTGAAAAATGGCACTAAGCGGCTTTGCTGTGTATGATGGATACCTGTGTACCAGGTCTAAGGATGCTGTGTATCTCCTCAGGGAATGTTCAACACGGTACTGGAGGTAGCTAAGTTTGAAGGGGCCGCTGTGCGAACAGTGTCAGGAATCAGGGGTCAGATCAAGAAGGCTCTGTCTTCACCAACGGGAGCTTTCAGAGCCACATTTGAGGACCGGTTGCTCATGAGTGGTGAGTGTTTTTATGGTGCACAACTGTGAACACGCTCACAGTTGGACCCCTCACCTTTCAGCTCTTATTGTGTTTGTCTAAGACATTCTGCAGAATCCTGGCTGTGATCCTCTTTAGTCAGAGGAGATGTGAAAACATCTCAACATTGTTTTCTAAAGTATTTATCAGTGTGCAGCTCACATGCACTGAAGAGAGAGTGGTGGGCTGTGGGAGGACAAAATGGCAGATCCGCCAAATTTTCCACGAGCGGACACAGCTCAACTAATGTTTTCTCTGAGCTTCTTCTTGAGGAGAAGCCTTGTTTTGCAGTAAATCTATACCGCTGCTACATCCACAAGATGAATCAGTATCTCAAAGCACAAGCATCTGTTTCTGTAAGAGGAGCTGTGTGAAAACAGCTTCCCTGTATAGAAAGTTTGTGTAACATCTGTGTTTTGGGTATTTGCAGACATTGTATTTCTGCGCTCCTGGTATCCAGTGTCTGTTCCTCAGCTCTACAACCCCGTCACCTCTCTGCTGCTACCGGCGGGTCAGAAGGACAGCTGGGCAGGCATGAGAACCCTCGGGCAGCTCAAACACGACCTGGGGATCCGCAACCAACCGAAACCCGACTCTCTGTACAAGGTAGAGCGCACTCATCCTGCCAGCTTTCTGAGCAACTCATCATGGAGACAGAACATTTCATGCAACCATACCTGTAGTCTTGGGCTGGACGATATAGAAAAAAAGCATATTGATAAAATAGAAATCATATTGATCGATATCAATAATTATCAAAAAAAATTCAAAATATACATTTTAAGTGCAGCCCTGGCCATTTTATGGTGTTGCTTAATGACCTATTTTTAAATAAATGGATTAAAACACAACCCTTTATTCAACCAACGTTTTCCGAAAACTGTAAGTGTTAAAGAAAAAAAAAGAACACGTGCTCTCTAACCTCTCTGAAGGCTGATGGAGCTTTCCTGGGTTTGTGATTGGTTGGGAGGATGCAATGACTGTAGTATTAACCTACATGATAAGCTAGAATGCTAGGCTATTGAACTTTTTATTGACCCGTTTTTTATATTGAACCATACGTCTATCCATCGATATATATCATTATTGAATTATAACGATGTATATCCAGCCCTACTGTAGTCCATTACATACTTATATACACCTTATGCTGCTTATCTTATTGTTAGCTTGGGTATGAATCATTATTGTCTTATCCTCATTTGGAAGTCCCTTTGGAAAGAAGCCTCTGCCAATGGATAAACATGTCATCTTTGACACAATGCTAACATGTGATAAAGAGCCTTAGTTTAGTTAGGAGTGTGTTGACCACCAGTACAGACCTTCTGTTGTCTGATTATTGAGCACGTTTAGTAAACCTTTGCCTTGTGCCATTGCTGCATAGTGCTGGAAAATCCACACATAGTAAACGAAGAAATTGCTCTTAAAGGACAGTTTGATCCTGGTCTTTATTTAGACCTAAAAACAGCTCCAGGCAAATCCAGTCAGTTCAGTTTAGTGATTACTGCAAAGTTAATGCAACTGTCTCGGTTCCTTAGAAATACTGCTTTTTAATTGGTATAACAACCTGAACTAAACTTAACTGTTTTTATCTAGGATTGAAATGATTATATTAGGGCTACAACAACGAATCGATAGAATCAATAAAAATTTATAATTAAAAGCTGTGGCGATGAATTTCATCATTGATTCGTTGTGTCATGCGATTAATGCGTCACTCGCCATGTCATGGAGCTGTTTACCTCACCTGCAGACCATTGTCAATGCTGACTGCCTGCTGTGCGATGTAAACGGAGCAAGGCGGAGGCGGTATTTCCAAATACTGCTTTTTTTGTAGTAAATTCTAAAGATGATGACAAAGATGGGGATGCTTGTCATGCTTCACAAAACCAAGAAATAAGTAACATGCAAGATTTGACATGGCACTAGAGCTCCACAGTGATACAGGAGCTGAAACAACATGGAGTCATTGATGAGGGCAATGGGAGCTCAATAGCAGGGTAAGTCATTACTACAGAACCAGTTCATTGTTATTGTTTTGATTCGGGTTTTTCGCGCATGCGGGCCTGACTGGTAGGCAAAAGGCGAACACAATGGCGGATGCAAACAAAGAAACTGACGAGTTTTCGACGTATTTCTGTTCTTTAGATAACGTATCACAAGATTGTTATAAGAGTAAGTTGATGGTATCCGATTGCCAGATCCACACAGCAAAAGCCTGAAGGGACGGAGCGAGTCTGTGAAATGCTGGCCAAGTGTTCCGTACGGCGACATATACAGCTACCGTATCAACACGCCAGACCAGTACACACGAGAGAGCATGAAAGCCATGAAATCACTTGACGGCTACAACAATTTCATATCGGGACATGTTCAGACATGTTTGTGTAACATACGAAAGCGGAGTCGGACACAGACAGCGCCTCAGCAAAGAGGAAGACCCGCCACCGGTAGGTTAAAAAAAAACATTGTTCACGAAGGATTATTTTGGTGTTTTTGTCTTATTAATCCTTTTCATAGACTCATGCCAGAGGGTTTGCATACATTGTACATGTATGTATATTATTACGAAACGAACGTTTACGTCTTGACTTAAGTATATATCCTATTTTTTTATTTATATAATTATTTAAGTAGAACAATGACTAGTGCAAAATGAAGTTGTATTTACCGGAGATGAAGTCTAGACTGCAAATTCTGTCGTGGTATGATGGCTCCCACAGTCGATTGGAATTGTCTGCCTGCATCCTTTTCATTGAAAATATCCATTTCTTTCTTCTTTCTTCGTGATTCGGTAAACGAAAGAAACATACATCCGACGATTTGGAATGCCTCTGTGTGCAACCGGGAGCACAACAAGTCGTAGGCATTGTTTAGATTCTAAGAATATACTAACAGTACGCTCGAATTCACCCGTTTTGTCACGCAACCCGGATGTAGCGCGGATGTAGCTCGTGACGTCACGCGTGAACTGGTCTATATCGGACGTTGATTCCGTTTCAATGTGTGGAAACGGCGACAGCGATTGGCTGGTGGGCTGTAACAGGGTTTCCGCGGGGCATTAAAAGTCATTAAATGAAATTTCTTAAAATTGAGGCCTTAATTGGCATTAAAAGTCATTAAATGTGATTATCTGTGGCATTAAAAATGCCTTATTTTTTTCTAAAAAAAAATACGGTCATAAAAACAGTTTTGTCAGATATATTATCAGATATAACTGATTCCGCGTTGTGCGCGGAACTGCTTCCGGTTGATCGTAAAGCCATATGTTTTTAATGTTCGGAAAAGGGACTCGAGAAAGAGCTAGAGAAGGGGGAAAATGCTAAATTCAACAAAAGCGGATTGAAAACGAGGAATTCGGGACATGGCTGCAGCCTGTCGACGGTAAAGATGACGAAGGATTTTTGCTTCATGTGTCGGTCCGTGTGTTTGTAAAAAAAAAAATTAAGCTTTGCACAATGGATGTCAATGTTTCACGGTCTCACATGAAGTCGGACAGTGTAGTCCAGGGTGTACGCGGGTATACGGCGTATAGCCACTTATTTTTCAGTCAGCATTGCCTATATCAACTTCTGGAGCGATATTTGTGTATTTTGTTTGAGCGCGCAGTGAGACAGGTATTCAGCGTTTATCAGTTTTGAGCGTGGGTGCGTGATGTTTAAACTCTTTTCAATCCACTATGCTCGCCTTCGGTTCCGTGTCTGCCCGTGACCTGCTGCTTCCACGCTCAACACCAGCTGTGCGCGGCTTGCTGGATTCTGCGCTCATGATTTCAAAAACTGTCTTTAAAAAATAATAAAAAATAAAATAAAAAAAACTATCCACCTCACCAGCCAATCACAGACAGGTTTCTTTCCATCCAATCAGAGTAGGGCAAATACTGAATTCAGATGGATTAAATGAAAATGCTGCAGCTTTTGGCAGAAAAAGAGCACTTTAACAGGAGGTAAAACAAAATAACATCTAATAAAATGACTTGGGTAAAGACTCAACAATAAAAAAAAACTAAAATAATAAGCTGTTTAAATCCTTAAAAACAAACAGAAGTTCTTTAAACTGAACTCTAAGATAAACAGGCAACCAGTGAAGGGAGGCCAGGATGGGCTAATGTGCTTTATTTATGTTTTTCCATTAAAAGGTGTGCAGCAGCATTTGAACCAGCTGCAGACATTTGAGTGAGGACTGACCGATTCAGAGATAAAGAGAATTACACAAATCCAGCCATGATGAAATGAAGGCTTAGAGTAGTGTTTCCATATTTCTGCCCTGAAAGAATAGGTTTTACCTTTGCTTTGTTCCTTAAATGATAAAAATGACTTAACTGAGGCCCCTTTTTGACTGTCAAGTTTAAAATCACCGTCCAATTTTATAATCGAGGGGCTAAACATTCATTGTCAGGGTGTCTAAATCAACACGATCAACTGTGTTGTTTGGGTGTTTCAACTGGTATATTTGACAATTCCTCATTTGCAAAGACAGAGATTTGAGTTTTGATGTTCTCCTCGTTATTAACTTTGTCTCTTTCTATAGATTCTCTTATTCAATTTAGGACTTTCCATATGCCTTATCTAAGTCTATATTGAAAAACCTACAGTAAAGTAATGAAATGTTGATTCTGGATGTAGTGTAGGAATTCCTTCAATATAAACCAAAGAAAATGTTACATTACCTGCCAGAAGCTGGATAAAATCTTTAAAAAAGAGACAACAGTATTTTCACACCTCACGTAGTAGCTCAAGGAAATATTGTAATCTAAATGTTTTAGGCTAAATATTTTAGGCTAAAATGAGTAAACCTATTGAGAGTATACCCACTTCTCCAGGGACCACTACACCACTGCAGACAGACACAGATCAGCTGCAAGGGGCAGACAACAGCTAACGATGTCAAGTTACTTTTCTGTAACCAACGCAGTCACGTCCGCATTAGCTACCGCAAACAGCACAGCAGCAGCTGGAGCAAGCTCTACTGCCACTAACGTTGGGAAATCAGACGGTCTTCGAACAACATTTGGATCCAATGCAACACTGCATTTGTGGGTACTTGTTGATGGCATTAAATTTATTTCTACGAGCATTAAAACAGCATTAAAAAGCATTAAATTAGGGTTGCTCATTCCTGTATAAACCCTGTGTAAGCAGAGTCCTTCGCGGTAAGTCGTTTTTCGAGGTGCCGCCTGAAAGTCAGCCTGATGGCTCGTCTAATGCGGCTGTTAGCTTGTTAGCTGGTTAATGACAGGAGCTTGTTTACATGCACAACGTTCCCTGATCGAATTAAAATGTGTTCGGATTAAAAGGAAAGAAAGTATTCCGAATGCACAGTGTATATGGGCTCAAAATAAAATAATCCTACCATGAGGTGCGTTTACTTGCACCAAGCTTTATTCAAAGGAGAAACTCTCTGACATTAGCAGAGTCGTTGAATTTCCATAAAACAACCGCAGAGGTCGACTTCCGGTTTAACTCATGGAGTAGACAGACGCACGAGAAACTTCTCTTCCGAAATAATAGCATAACTCCCTCTATCCAACTCGATAACGTAGCACCCGATTGATAGAAATAGTGGAGGGAGGGAACGATACATCTCCGAGGCCAATTCAAAATAAAAATGCCAAAAACTCAAGATAAAAGCTCTTCGTCAACGAAAGCTAAAGTCGAAGCTGTACAAGCTAACACCTGCGCTAGCATGGAACCTGCCGGCATACTAGAAGCAATAAAAGAGTTAAAAGAGGACCTAAAGATGGACAACGGGAATCTGAGGGGTGAAATTACACATCTCGGAGAAGAAATAAAAGGCAAACTCGACAACCTCAAAGCCGAGGTACAGAACTTGTCCGAACGAACGAGCGAGATGGAGAACCGAGTGGAGCAGGTGGAGCGATGGTCGGCGGAGGCGACCGAGGTGCTCTGTAACAGCTTAGAGCAACAAACAGAACTGCAGCGCAAAATTACGGACCTAGAAGCCAGAGCCAGAAGAAATAATATACGCATCTTTGGCTTGGCGGAGGAAGAAGAAGGAAACTCGCTCCCCCAGTTCATTGAAAAACTTCTCCGGAGAGAGCTACCCTTACCTCCAGACCTCGACCTGAAAATACAACGAGCCCACAGATCGCTAGCTCCTAAACCCCGAACCGAGGCGCCACCGAGAGCCATCATAATACATTTCCAAGAATACACCACTAAAGAGACGGTGCTGAGGGAAGCATGGAAAAAAGGAAAGATTCAGCAGAGCAACAAGACTCTCTACTTTGACCACGACTACCCTGCAGAGATAGTAAAAAAGAGAAAAGAGTATGCTGGGATAAAGAAAGCACTCAAAGAAAAGAATATCCGCTTTCAGACGCCGTTCACCAAGATGAAAATCCACTGGAGCACCGGAGCCCGGACCTACGACAGCGCACGGGAGGTGCTACGTGAGATGAAAACACGGGGATATCCCGTGCAGGACCCGGAGCCCGAAGCGGAGGACAGCGACCCGGGTGCACGACTTCGGGATCTTCTGGGATGGCAGCAAGTAAACAACCGAGGATCAACGCCATCCACCGCACAGAGAGCAAAGGCAAAACTACAAGAATACCACAGGGGACACAGTAAAAAAAATCTAACTGGGATATGGAAATAATGTGGTAATTTAACTCAAAAAAACTCATTAAAAGATGGCCATTGTGTAAATCAGCAAAGTAATTGGGAGAGAAGGTCTTAGCCATTGAAAATTACCGTTGGACTATAAAAGATGGCAGAGTTGTTTCTTTTTAACAACGTGGTCACTCTTATGGGTGGGACCTCTCCAGTTCTGAGGTTTCTCCCCCCCGATCTACCAGCGGGGTCACTGTTGAGGAGGTACAAGAGCCCCCTCATCCCTTGGAGGTCAGTTCCGCTATTGTTCAAATGTTTGAATGTTCAAATGTATGGTTGTTTTGTTCTTAAGTTTACGTGGGAAATGTTTGAACGGGGTACACATCTTTGTTACAACGTAGTTCAGGAGTCATAGGGTCACATAGTTTGAGAATTGCTTCGTTAAATGTAAATGGTATGCATAACCCAGTTAAGAGGAGCAGGGTGATTACCAAAATAAAAAGAGATAAAACACAGGTGATGTTCTTACAGGAGACTCACATGACACAACAAGAACATAACAAATTTAAAAAATTTGGTTTCTTGAACACATTCTCTAGCTCATGTAAAAACAGTCGCAGGAGGGGAGTGGCTATATTAATCTCAAACTCAGTTAACTTCCATTTAACACATGAAGAAAGAGACAAAGAAGGTAGATATATCCTAATTAAAGGCCGATTAGAAAATAACTTGATTACCATGATAAACATCTATGTGCCACCAGAAAGCGATAGAGGATTCCTCCAAAAATTATTTGATAAAATAGCCGCAGAAAGTGAAGGAATTCTAATCTGTGCAGGAGACTGGAACACAGTATTAAATAATTTTATGGATACTACAAGCAACAGACGGCGATCTACAAAATCAAAAGTTTTAAATATTTTAATAAAAGAGATTGGAACCTATGACGTCTGGAGGGATCTACATAAATCAGAAAAGGACTACACACATTATTCAGCCACACACCAAGTCTATTCTAGAATTGACTTCTTCCTAATGAATAAAGCGGACAGACATAGGGTGAGGGAATGCTCCATAGGAGCAGCGGACCTATCAGACCATAACATTATCTACCTATCCATCAATTTAGGGAACACACCAAAGAACACCTTATGGAAACTAAACATTGGTATCTTAAATAACGAACCTGCTGTAAAAGAGATCAAAAAAGAGATAAAAGACTGTATATCTGATAACCAAAATAGCCAAGTGGACCCCACAATAATGTGGGATACCGTAAAAGCAATAATGAGAGGGAAATTAATATCAAGAACAGCATACTTGAAAAAGAAAAAGAGAACTGATTATGACGAGTTAGTAGAAACATTGAGAAACCTAGAAAAACAACATTCAAACAAAAGGGAGGATAAAACATTAAATCAAATAAGAGAGGTCAAAAAACAAATAGAGAATATTCTGAAAGATGAACAAGAAAAGAAACTCAGAGGAGTAAAACAAAATTATTATGAATCAGGCCCAAAAGCAACTAAAATCTTGGCAAAACGCCTCAGAGCTCAACAAATTAAACATTCAATACACAGTATACTAGACCCAAAAAAGAATAAGGTGACAAACAACTTAGAAGAAATCCACACAGTCTTTAAAGAATATTACGAATCTTTATACACCCAACCGGACCCGAATGGAGCAATAAACGTAGAAGAATTCCTACATTCGCTAGACCTTCCATCATTGGGAAAAATACAAAATGAGGATTTGACCGCTCCCATAACAAAAAAGGAACTAAACAACGCAATTGGTAAGCTAAAGCCAAACAAGAGCCCAGGGGCAGATGGATTCCCCACCGAGTGGTATAAAATCTTCAAGGAAGACCTTTCCCCAGTAATCTTAAACTCATTCAATTTTACGCTGCGACACGCCATCACACCCCCGTCCTGGAAAGAAGCAGTAATCTCTGTTATTGGAAAAGAAGGCAAAAATAAGACATTTTGTGAGTCTTACCGACCAATCTCTGTTTTAAATGTCGATTACAAATTGTTTACCTCTATTCTATCCAAAAGACTTGAACAGCTTTTAACTGACTTGATAGATGATGACCAATCAGGTTTCATTATGGGAAGACAAACACAAGATAATATAAGGCGAACTCTTCATATTATTGACCAAATAAACAGAGGGCATCATTCAGCAGCTTTGATTAGTCTGGACGCGGAAAAAGCGTTTGATAGGGTCTCATGGTCATTTCTGTACAAAGTATTAGAGAGAATGGGCTTTAACGAACAAATCATAAGATGTATTCAATCACTATATAAAGAACCCACTGCAAGGATTAAAATTAACGGTCATGTTGGGAGAAGCTTTAATCTGTTTAGAGGCACACGGCAGGGCTGCTGTCTCAGCCCCTCACTATTTGCCATTTATATAGAACCCCTAGCACAATTCATAAGGCAAAACAAACAACTGAAGGGAGTGAACATTGCAGGAGAAGACCATAAAATCGGGCTATTCGCAGATGACGTAATTGTATATCTACAGAATCCTAATGTAACACTTCCAACATTGTTTTTAAGCTTGGAGGAATATGGGAAAATGTCAGGCTATAAAATTAATATCTCAAAAACACAGATTTTATCCATAAATTATATTCCGAGTAAGGAAATTAGAAGAAGGTACACACTTAACTGGGAAAATGAATCAATTAAATACTTAGGAGTCACACTTATGCAAGACCTGAGCAAAATTCAGGAAACTAATTACTCCAAAATTAACAATAAGATCCAAAGAGACCTCCTCAAATGGTCAAACTTAATATTGGATTTCAGTTCAAGGATAGAAATAATCAAGATGAATATACTGCCTAGGCTGCTATATCTCTTCCTATCATTGCCATTTAAGATCCCAGAAGTCCAATTTAAAATGTGGAACAAACAAATATCTAGATTTATCTGGGCAGGTAAAAGACCTAGAGTGAAATTTAGGACTCTTCAACTGGATAAAAGAAATGGGGGTCTAGCCCTCCCTAGCCTTAAAGAATATTACTATGCTGCACAACTAAGGTACGTAATCAGCTGGTGTTCTCCTGAGTATGAAGCCAAATGGAAACAAATAGAAACAAACGTATCCCAAATACAACCACATGCTAGGCTTGGTGAAAAAGAAAGAATAAGTAAAACTGAAGAAAACACCATTTTAGAAGAAACGCTCAAAATATGGTATGAGGTTCGGAAAAAATACAAATCAGAAGGGGATAGTAAAATATTGGTATGGCCCTCCCAATCAGCGAGTTTCAAACCAAAGGACACAGATAGCACATTTATTGAATGGAGGAGAAAGGGGATAACAGCTATCTGCACACTTATAGGAGACAAAACATTTAAATCCTTCGACAAAATCAGAAGAGAATTCGAGCTGAATAACAAAGATCTTTTCAGATACCTGCAGCTAAGACATTTCTACACTAATGAGGTGGAGAAAGAATTATCACCGGCAGGAAATGAACTGATTCAATTATTTTCTGATGCATACACGAAAACCCCAACAAAAATTGTCTCTAAGTTGTATAAAAGTCTACAAAGTCGAAACGGAAACGATTCACTATATATAAAATGCAAATGGGAAGCTGAATTAAATGTAGAATTGTCAAAGAGTGACTGGCTTTCGATGTGCAAAACGCAACAGACCTCCACAAGCTCCAGAGGCTGGAGGGAATTCGGCTGGAAAAACCTGGTTCGCTACTTTATAACACCTCAACTGAAAAACAAATTATTTCACACTCAACAACAATGTTGGAGACAATGTGGACAGATGAACGCCAGTCACTCCCATATATTTTGGCAATGTACAAAAATACAATCCTACTGGGACCAAGTTGTTCAGGCTATAGAAGAAATAATAGGCTACAAAATACACAAAGATCCACGTATTGTCTATTTGGGCTGGCTGGAGAGTGAAGAGATACTCAGGAATGACATTTATCTCCTCAAAATCCTGATGGTGGCAGCTAAAAAGGCAATTACCAGAAAATGGTTTAAAAGTGACCCTCCACACCTGACGCAGTGGATCTTAATAGTAGAAGAAATCTTCGCAATGGAGAAAATGACTTTCCACCTAAGGATCAAGTCTAAACACCTGAAAGAACACTGGAGAAAATGGTTTGATTACATAAACCAGAAAAGACTAACCCATATAGAGACTGGAACACAGGACAAACCTATATAAGAAGAAAGGAATGACCCCCACATTTCCCATTGTTACACCTTTATTGTATGCTTCTTGTCGTTGTTTTTTTTTTCTTTTTTCCCTTTTATTGTATGTTCTATAAAACCCTGAAAACTACTAAATAAAAAGTTGAAAAAAAAAAAAAAAACAACCGCAGAGGTTTTGTACTTATTAATGCGGAAAGAAATACAACAACAAATGCACAGGTAAGTTGGTTCTGACTGTTCTGAGCGCAAAAAATGGACGCTCGGCAGGTTCTGAGAATGGCTGAGAACTCATGCTGTTGCTGTTGAGAGAGCGGGAGGAAATTATGATCATCCCAAAATGTTCTGTACTGCACAGCGCTGCAGCCCTGTTTTTGTCCCTTGTTCGGGACTCAAGTTGCCGAATACGGATACCGTAACTACGAGGTGGACCTGGACCACCTGAGAAATCAAGGCGGTTATGTTCATGAACGGATGGAGGTCTTTGAACTAACCTTTGATGATGCACGGAAGAATGCTTCTGATCTAAGTGAGAGTTTTCCAAGGTGTGAACTCTGACATGTGGTCGTCGGTTAGTTTGGTGTGGACCACCTGAGTGACTCTCCTGGCCCTTAGGGGGCAGCACAGAGTTAGGGCAGGTGGTGGTATGAGTCAGGTGTGATGGCTGCTCGTCCCTCCAATCTGAACCACCTGTGTCTGCAGAGTCATTTACCTGGTACTCTTTGGAGCTGTCCACTGCTGTACAGGGTGGTGCAACGCTCCACTGTGGATAGTCTGACTTCCACCATCTCCCATGGAGTCTGTGGGAGGCTCTGATCTAAATTTTGGAAAGACTGGCTCTGTTCTCGGTGCTGCGTTAGAAACTGCAGAGCTGTTCTGTGATTCTAGCCCATGCAATGAGTCAACCTGCCGGGGTTGATTGTGTGAGGATTTCACCTGAAGGGTGGAGGACTCACTTCTCTGGTGAAACGCAGGCTCGCTGATAGAAGTTTCGAGCTCCTCTGTCTCAGCTTCAGTTTCCTCCATCCTCACCTCGGCCTTTGAGAGCTCAAGTATGGCAGCACTCACTCTGTGCAGGGTCCTCTGATAGTCTGCCTGCAACTAAGAATATTTTTCATCTTCTTGTTGTGACTTGCGCTGATATAGCAATGTAAGCTGTCCTACACCCTCTTCAATCCGAGTCCTTTTAGTCAAATTCCCAATGAAATTAGTTCCTTAATCTTTTCATCACATGCAGCAAGGTTGTAACTATTTAAATTATTCCACTCATCTGCAGATAAACTATAGCGCCTGCTTGACTTTTCTTTAGGAATTACTAGCGTTTTGCGCAAGGCTTATCCTTTTGAGGAATTACTAGCTATTTAAGCTTATGCTTCTCACTTTTCTTTTAAGGGAAATTAGCAATTTTAACTTTATGAGTACCCCCTTTCCGCAAAAGCAGAGTGGCACCTCAGATTAACTAGGTGTTAAATCTGGGAACAAATCTTTTCTACACAACAACTATATAAGCTCTTAAAATGTCTTATTAGACGAAAATGCAGAGGATCTTAGGTTAGATATTCGAGCATCTAGCTCCTCTGGACTGGAAGTTAATTTTGAAGAAAATTTGGAGTTAACTATTTTTTAAAAGTCTAAAAATGTCACAGGTGATATTCTCATATGTGTGCAGCTCGAGCTGTGTTTACGAATGCCCACTCAGGGACGCCATAAATGTTGTGCTATTACACACGGTTTAAAGTTATTTAATGTTTAATAAATAACTCTCTGTATGTTAGGTTTTGTCCCAAGGGCTGATATTGGGATAATAGTTGAAAGGGATGATTCGAGCACTGGCGTTCTTTTAACAGCAAACTCTGCACACATATAGAATAAATAAGTGACAACTTCTCTTCAAGTTCAAGAATTTATTAACAGAAATAAAATGAACATCCAGAGAACATCACTATAAAATGCTGTTTATCTGAATTAACACTGTATTTCAATCTACAGATCCCTCTACTAGGCTAATGAAACTTAACTAAAACTACTAAGCAGAATTAAAATAAAGAAGCTAAGGAACTATGTACACACAAAAGAAACGAAAGACAAAATAAAATGGTTGATCATCATCATCAGAATAATTCAGTGAATCCCGGTTCACTTCAGATCTAAGTTAAAGAACCAAAGGTTCGTCTTGAAGAAAGTGGAATGAGGTTAAATTTGCTTAACTAATTCAGAACAACATTTGGTATTTGTTTCAACCCATTCACAATGCAAATCCTGAGTTAAACAAACATTATTTGATAAAATAACATTTTAAAGAACGATTTGCTCAGTAAAAATTCAGTATCTTTAGAACACTCGATTTTATTAATGTGATTAGTTATTATCCCTCCGGGCAGCTAGGAGTCGCTGTAGCGGTTAGTCGCTAAAATCGGTTAATCCTAAAGTTGGTACGAAAACACCATTAAATCAACATTAATATTCCATATTAATGCAGTATTACAGCTCGTAGCACTATCGAACGATGGTGGAGCGAAACGAAACAAACCTTAGACTGCAGACTTGGCCTCGATCCAGCCGGCAGTTCTCGAAACCCAGAGAACTGGGAACTCTGCAGAGGACGACGAGAGTTTCTCCCCAATGTCGCTCCCAGGAGCAACGGGAATTGAGGACGTTTGTCTGTGGGAAGCTTGGCTTTATAGCATGGCACCCTGCTGAGGGGGGCATATCCTTGAAGCCTGTAAAAGTGTCCTGTTCCACGTTGTTTCCAGGTCAGTCTGATTTTTCCTTATGGCTTAATGGCACAACACCCCCATCCTCCACATGCAGGCGCAGTAAGTTCGAGTTAATGGGAACAAGTGTTTAGATGTACGCTGGTTGGATTAACACTAGAAGTCCCAGAGATACGAGAATTTTCGTCAGCCTCCAGTCCCCCCGACAGTACTTCACAACTCATGAATCCCTGTTCAAATGTAAATGCCCCATTAGCCCTGTCGTTGGAGAACCATTCCACCCCCTTCAGTTTCGGTTTTAGCTCAAACCTCTCTGTTGACGAGTGTTTTACCTGAGAGCAGGGGGGGGGGGGGGGGGGGGAATCATATTTGTAATTTAATATAACTAGGTCTACGTCATCAGTGTCGCCAAGACCGGAATAATTTCGGACAGCGGAGCCACCAGCGCAGCGATCAGCTGTATATCTGCATGTGCTGGAACGTTGTAAAGACGGCAAGCAAGAATATTTATACAATAATGACCATCTGCCCTATTTACTAGGAGGCAAATATAACTCAAGTCGGTTCAGCGCGATCTCTCCTCCGCGACGCTGCAGCGCAGCGCGCGCACGCACACACACACACACACACACACGCGCGTGCGTGTATATTCTGGAGGGCCAACTAAGTTTGCAAGCTGAAAATACTACAAGTCGCCTCCAAAGCTTCCTCTGTTTGGTGGATATTGGTGTGCTGATGACCATCAGAGACTGCACAGTCCAGCAGGGTTGCATAACAGAACATGGCTGGAAAGAGTGTGTATGAGCTGGTGGCTTTCATTGCAGATCAGTTTATGAAGGCAGCACAGGGGAGTGTTGGTGCCATGCGGGATTTGTGGTCCAAAGACTTTGGGAATGCACATATCAAAGCCACAATGCCTCTAAACCGATTTCAAGATATGATGAACAGGGGCGGATTTAGGAAATTTGGGGCCCAAGGCAAAGAAAGGCATGGGGCCCTCTGAATTGTGAAAACAACACATAACAGACCCATTATACAGATACAGAAATTTTAATAGAATAGATATACATAATTTTTTCTCCTTTTGTCCCTCTCTTATCCCTTTTCTTGTTGTTTTCCTCTGTTTTCTTTTGTCCCTTTTTCTAGTAGACAAGCCATGATCTGCTTATCTGTTCTCCATTTTTTATTTGAATGAAATAATAGCTGGAAGTAAATCTGTGCCCGTCTCCATTTCTTGGCATGATCCTGTTCTTCACCTGGAGCGGTCCACTCAGTACTATTGAGCAGCGTGCACGATCAGACAGCTGATTGGCCAGAGCTGGGTCATCTTCAGGAAGTAAACTGTGCTGACTGCTTACCAGCAGAGTGGATGATGCTGGACTCTCTCAGTCTGGTGGAACAACATCATTCTGAAAGCCTGGCTGGATTATCAGCCCCCAGGAACTTGGGGGCCCTAGGCAACTGCCTAGTTTCGCCTAATGGTAAATCCACCCCTGATAAATAAATATCTGCGCTTTGACAACAAAGACACTCGTTTGGAACGTGTGAAAACGGACAAATTTGCTGCAATTTCAAACATCTGGCAACAGTTTGTACAGAACTGTGTATGTCCTACAGTCCAGGGCAACATATTGCTGTTGATGAGCAATTATTTCCATCAAAGGTTCGTTGTCCCTTTATGCAATACATTGCATCAAAGCCTGATAAATTTGGAATTAAGTTTTGGATTGCAGTGGATCTGGACACAAAATACATGTGTAATGCCATCCCCTATTTGGGAAAAGATCCCTCCCGCCCCACAGGAGAAAGGCTGTCTGAGAACGTTGTTGTGAAACTGATGGAGCCATTTATGGACCAGGGCAGGACTGTAACTATGGACAATTTGATGAACTTTGTTAGAGGTTTATGCAGGAAAAGGCAATACAAGAAGAAAAGATGAGACAGCATCGTGAGATGAAGAGACGTTCTCATGGTAAAACAACACAGTGCCAGGTGCGCAATCTCTGCAACAGGAACCACAGCACTGAGCGTTGTGTGCACTGCACAAAGTATACTTGTTGCAAATGCAGGAAGGACTCACCTTGGGTTTGTGGAAACTGCTAAATGGGACAATTGTAGCTTTATATGTAGTGTTTTTCCTTGGGTGAAATCAATGTTACTCCAATACTGAAGTCATACTGTTTGTTATTTTCTAAGCTGAAATGTTGAATGACATGAAAAGGCGAGACAAGACAAAATAAAATTATTCTCTAAGTTGTTCTTTCTTTCACATAGAGACCTTTGCAATATAAATGAGTCTGTTGGTGAATGGACAATATAAATAGGCTCTGCCTTGCCTTGTTGGAAAAGCATGGCTATGACCTGTTCTCAGCTCAGGAACTAGGACCCGTCACAGGTTATTTGCATTAAAATAGGGACAGTTAGCAAGGTAGAGTGAACACACAAACCTGAAGAGGGGAGGGGGGCTTGCAAGAAAACTGAAATTCTCTGGGACTTCTAGTGTTAAGGATCATAACTCCAGCCCTCTCAATCAAAATAAAATTTCATTTTGATGGTAATAATTTGTTCGTTAAGCTTTAAGTTTTAAATTTGCTGACAAAGTCTGAGTGAAGGTACTGTATAGGAGAGAGGAGGAGAAGTTACGGTTGGCTTCTGGAGCTGCTGTAAATGTCTCGGTTCAGTGTGGTAGCTGCAGCTCCTCGGCTGGTTTGGCTGTTTGCTTGGCCAAAGCGAAATGGACGGACCTCGTTAGTTCACTGGGAGATGCGGGGTTTCCCAGTATTTACTCTTGGGGTTCAATTAATGTTGATATTAGAGTCCATACCTCTCCCGTATAACAAATGGAGGAAAGGGTGACGCGCCAAACTTGATCCTGCCAAGAATGCGACCACAGCTCACCATGTGTTGAAAAAACACGCAGAGTTCAGCTGTACACAACGATGCTTCTTCTGAGAAGCTGTGGGTTGTACTCCAGACTGTGTTGCATGTTGGGAGTTGCAGTTCGTCACGTTATAATTGCTAACACTCTATTGCAAATTACAACAATCTGTGTGTGTACGTTTTAAATGTAATTTATTAAGATATCAAGATGTTACAAATTTAATCTAATAAAGGGTCTCATCCTGCCACCTCTGTATATTATAGGGAAATATTTCTCTAAGGAACTGATTTATTGTGAATATCCCTTCCTTTCCAGCCGATAGTTCGAGCGAAAAGGCACTTCAATCCACTTCATATTCCCAAGGAGCTTCAGAAGGCCCTCCCATTCAAGAGCAAACCCAAACAGCAGCAGCCCAAAGGAAAGACCCCCAGAGACCTGCAGAGGCCCAGCGTAATCCGAGAGCCCCATGAGAGAAAGGTGAGCTTCTCAGGATCAGACCTTCCAGGAGGAGAAAGGATGTCATAGGTTTAATGTGTTTTCTTAAGATTTATTTGGCTCCAAATTACAGCATTTAGTGACACAAGTGTTTTTATCAGAAGCTCAATAAAGGCCAACACACACTGGCGCCACGTGTTGGTGACCAACACTTTAAGGCAATTAACCTGCTCCAGCCTGAGCATTGACGCTACAGAATAAAACAAACACCAACATCAGTACATCCTAGCGTTGGTACTTCTATTATTGTATTAAAGCACTTTGTAAGGTCAGAAAATTATTAAAATGGATAAGGAAAGATTCATTTTTGAGGTTGAAATTACAAATAGGAAAAATGATAAAAAGATATTTCTCACAAGATTTGCTGTTCTAGTGAGAATCTGGTTTAAGTGATTTTCTGGTTTAAAGAAGGAATTCTAAGGTAATATGCTGAAGTTGTGTAAATGATTTCCATAGTGAGCATTTCTGGTAGACTACACCACCTGCTGGTGTAAAGGGATAACCGCATTTGACAATAATCTGAAGATCTCTTCTGACACTTCGTGTTAAAGGCGTCATCTCTAAAGACGGGCCATGACATGGTACTCCTGATGTGCGTTGCTCTTTAAGGCAAACCCAGATTTTTCACTTGATCCCTTACTGTTAGTGTCATACTGTTAGTGGATGAATAAAATTCCTCTTACAGGAACTTCAGTCCAAGTCCCGAAAGGCTGAGCCGGTTTCTGTTCCTCAGCTGTGCTTTTGTCAAAGCTTTCTGATGTCCTTCCTCCTCACATTAGATGATGACTGTTTTTTTCTGGTCTGACAGGTGGCAGCACTACTTCAGGCTCTGAGCACAGTCCACAATTACAAGAGGAAGAAGGCCCATTCAGTGCAGCATGCCAAACACAAAGAGTTCCTTCAGCAAAAGGAGAAGGAAGAGGAGTCAAAGCTGAAGAGACAGAGGGAGGCAAAGAAAAAACTGTACCGAGTGATGGGTCAGATGGACCAGAAGAAGCAGCGATCCAGTCTGAAGGGGGCGCCAAAAGATGACTAGTTACCTATAACTTGACCTGTGTATGTGAACTCTGGAGAACTGCACTGCTGTGTTCCACAGCTTTGAAAGTTTGTTTTATCTTGTTGTTGAGACAGATGTTAGTGAGATAAAATTTGGCATCATTCAATACTAGTGGAACATAGACATTTATGTTTTTTTTGTGCCAAATTTGGGTTTGAAATAAACTGCATAGAAATATTTTCCATACCTGCTTCTCTGAGCTTTTGGGGTGTGGAGGGCGGGATGTCTACTGCCTGAAGTTTGCCTGTTCCTTTGGCAAGGTTATTCCATATCGACTATACTGCATGTTTTAACTAGGACCTGCTGGACCATAGTGTGAAACCAGAAAAAGTTTTGTAGCGTAATAATCAGAACCCTTCAGGAAAGTCATTTAGTCATTTTCCAACATCTCTTTACTACTGTGTTGTCGAAATGTTTTAGATACTCACGGTTGTTCAGAACAATCGTGGTCCAACATCCCTAACCAGATCGATCAGCGTTTCAGGTAGAATTTCTGACGATTTACTACCAGATGTAGTAGAGAACCAGTTGACTGATGCCTGGTGCTGATTCTGTGTTTATTGAATCATTGAATGAAAGGGGTGAGTTCAAGATGGTAGTGCTGTAGAGTTCAGAGGTCATTCAGTTAAAGCAGTGGAGAGGTGAAACAACACATTCTACACTGATTAAGGCAACACTGTTGCTTGGGGGCTGAGGGGCCACAGACCCCTGAAAACCAAGTTCATGTTGCACTGTGAAGACCTAAGCATGGGGTTTCAGGCATGATACAGGGATGGTTTTCATACTACATTGGAAAATGTAAAATTTAAAAATATTTTCAGTTTTTACAATAAATGCAAGAGAAGGCAAAGAAAAATGTTGACTATTTTTTTAGCAATCTAATCTACGTGATCTTCTCAACATCCAGACACCTTTGAGAACATTCCAGTCAACCAGCCAGTTTCTCCTCGATCCAAATCAACATCAAAACCAAGAGGTGATCAAGCATTTGCTGTGGCTGCCCCAAGACTGAAATGCCTTACCTCTACAGGTCCACAGTGCAGAGCATAGGGAAGTCATCTTTCTTATGATTGTTGGTTTAACAGTGAAGCACCTTTGTCGACTCTTGTTTTTAAGTGTTCTATATAAAATCTGACATCGACAACAGTGGGACATTCCATGTTTTTTTTTTTTAGTATGAAACAAAACAGTTGAATTTAACAGCTGAGTGTTTTGGTCTGGTGAAGCACATTGCATCAGGGCTTATCTTTAAAACTGAGATACTGTGCTACAGCATATTTAAAGATGACCTTCAGAAACTGTTCACTGTGATTGGTTGGCTTCAGTGGCCTGATCAGGACTCTCCCCCTTTCCACATTACCTCTGCTGAAAAAAGCAACAACCACAAGATGAAATAAGAAATACAGCTTCATCAGAAAACATGGCAACCTTTGGTTTTAATGTTGTGATTGAAGTAACTTGGCAGCCTTTAATAATGCTTATGCACAAAAACATTTTATATTTTTCATGTCTCCAGGATGTTGTCTGAGCAGGTCTGTTCAATGCAGGCAGCATAGTAACCATTACAGCAGCATGGGACATTTGTAAGATTCTTTTGTTAAATCCTTCCCCACTGTCTCCATCTTGTGATAGCTAGCTCCCTTGGTGTCAGTTCCACTCCCCCTATTACTATTAGTTTTTGATCCATGAAAGATGACACTGCAAAAGTCAGGAGGCTGCGTAACATGTAACATCACATACTGGAAGCGAAAAGGATTTGCAGTGTGCAATGATAAAAGAACATTGCCTGTGGTGACGTTCCAGTTGATCTTTTTTCACGGTACACTGTGGTGTACATTAGGAATTGCAGATGACTTTTTTTCTGATGTAACCCTTAAACTTTTTGTGTTTTATCAATTTATTAAAAGTGCATCGGGATGAGCTTCTCACCAGTATGTTGAACACCTCTGTAATTCATAAATCAGTTTTTATGGTGTACCTGGTCTGAATTGTGTCTAACACATATTGATGTCCACTGTGACAAAATTGCACATTAGTTCCCATTTTCTCTGCATTCAGAATTCCACTCAGACTAAAGGAGATATTTAAAGTAGATTTTTTACAGACCCATTGAAAAAGGCTCATTTCTTTCTTTAAAATTTTTATATAAAACCTCTTAGGCGTTGCTTTGATTTGAAGTTTAACTCACCCCTATAATTATAATATCGGTTTCTCCGAAAGAAACAGTATTGTATATTACTTCAGAAAAGCTTCTCTGTTATATACATAATTTGTGCTGTTATCACGGTTGCCTTGCAACAAGAATGGCTTGGGTTTGAATCTCAGTCTGGGGTCTTTCTACATGGAATTAGTATGTTCTCCCTTTGGATGTGTGGGTTCTCTCTGGGTACTCTGACTTTCTCCCACAGTCCAAAATGTAACTTGGGTTAACTAGTTACTCTAAATTGCCTTTGTCTATTAGCGTGTGCATATGCATGGTTGTTTGTCCTATGTGTCACTGTGTTGCGACCTGTCAAGGGTGTGTTCTGACTCTCTTCCAGTGACAGTTGGAGATAGGCACCAGGGCCCCGTTCTTCGTACGTTGCTTAAAACATCCAAGATCAAATGAGACATCCAAGATGATTTCATCCGGCTAACCATGATCCGGCTAATTGGGTTCTTCGAACACACCTGTTGTTTATGATTAGTATCGCTGGATTGAGTTATCTGAGATAACTGCGTGTTCATGCGTCGCTTTAAAAGGGGAAATGTGTCCATATTAGAAACAATGATCAGCAACGCTGCTATTGGCTGTTCAGCATGGCCAAAGAACGCCCACAGTTTTTCTCCCAAGCAGAACAAGAGCTTGGAAGGTTATGCCGAATTTCAGTCATTAATTAAAACACCTCAAAATCTGTTAAAGCCAGGAGAGAGGGCTGGCAAAAAGCAGCAGACAAATTAATGTGTAAATACTGTCCATGGTAGATGTTTCTATCACTTTCTACAGTATGAATTTTTGCATTTTAATAATCTCATATTTACTTTGTTCTTTTATGTCAGAGCCTCCACGGGACCCAGTCAGTCTGTTGCAGGGCAACACAGAGAGTCAAACAACCATTCACACCTAAGGACAATTTGGAGAAGCCAATTAACCTAACAGTCATGTTTTTGGACTGTGGGAGGAAGCCGGAGTACCCGGAGAGAACCCACGCATGCACAGGGAGAACATGCAAACTCCATGCAGAAAGACCCAGGGGTGTACTCGAACCCAGGACCTTCTTGCTGCAAGGCAACAGCGCTACCCACTGTACCACTGTGCAGCCTGCAAAAAGTAGCAGACAAATTAAATGCATAAGTGCTGTCCATGTTAGATGTTTCTATCACTTTCTACAGTATGTGTTTTTGCATTTAATAATTTCATATTTATTTTGTTCTTTTATGTCAGAGCCTCCACAGGACCCACTAGAACATGGGGACAAGTAAAAGTGAAGTACAAGAATATTCTACAAAATTGTAGCCTTTAATTATTATACTTTATTTTAAAAAACCACTTGTTATGGCAACAGATCCAATATCGGTGACATTCCTTAGACACTGGAAGTAAAGGACGCGTGCAAACTGGGAATTTTATCAAAAAATTCTTTATCTATAAAAAAAATGAAGTTTTTCCTTTTCCAAGTCATACACAGCTTACACGGTCAAAAACTGTATTGCTCTGTGTCTAGATAATCCATCCATAGTTTTTTCTATTACAACATATGGCTCGACAGGAAGCAAGCCTTTCAAAGTAAAACTAAACTTCACAATAAAATGGCCTGAACAAATCTTCTTACTGAATATGATAAAAATAAAAAGCAAACCATCATACAAATTGTCATGGTTTTCAGGTGACGAGTCCACATGCAGATACGAACGGGAGGCAATGCACAGTTTTAAGATGTTTATTTTGGAAACAGGCAGATCTACGGACGGAACTACAGGCGATTCGGCTGGGTCAGAACGTCACGGCTGGAGAGTCTGCAAGAGAGAGGGAGTGAGTAACTCTGAAAGGAGAACCCGGAGAATTGCTAGAAGTGGCGCTGCTTACCATTGGGCTGGGCGGACCTAACCGGGAAGAAGTAGCGTCGGGAGGACTCTATGACTTTACGCTGCTTGGAGATAGGCGGCTAGTGGCTGAGGACGGCAGATGTAACTGGCGAGGGATCCTGAGCGAGCCTCATCGGCAACGGTTGACAGATGGATTGACCAGAGTGAACACAGAACCAACAGAACCCGGGAAAGGGGATCTCAGGCCTCGCTGGGTAACATCCAGGAAGTATGAGGGGAGCGCCAGAGCAAAATCTGAGCAGACAGGTTCTGCTGGTCTGTTTCTTCGGACGAGACGTCAAGACAGGTGAGTGCATCCAAGCACCAAAATCTGAGGCGAAAACAGAGAGATCCAAAAATTAGTCAAAAAACGAAGAGTAAAAAACTCACAAGCTGGTTTCCGAGAGTTGGGACAGAGGCCACGTCGTACCACGACTGGTTAAGGCTCTGGCGTCTTCCATCTGTCAGCGCGAGGGTTCTGACTGTCCTGGGAGGGTGGAGGGGGTCCGGAAGGAGGGCACAAGTTGCTGTCCAACACGGGCTTGATCTGGGAAACATGAAAGGTAGGGTGTACTCGAGAGTGAGGGGGTAAACGTAGGCGGACGGTGGTCGGGTTAATAACTGTCTCTATCTCATAGGGACCAGTGAACCGGGGAGCAAGCTTCTTTGCGGACGGGTTGGACAAAACATCTCTGGAAGATAACCAAACCCTCTGACCGGGGCAATAATGGGGAGCTGGTCTGCGGTGCTGGTCAGCGAACCTCTTGCTCCGCTCTGCGGTGCGAGTAAGTGCTGTAACCGTTGTTCTCCATATGTCCTGGCAGCGAGCAATGTAGTCATTGACGGAGGCGAAGGGAATCCTGAGTTCGTCTGTGGGTAGGAGTGGAGGTTGATATCCTAAAGCTACTTCAAAAGGTGAACGTCCCGTGGCTGAGGTGATGTGTGAGTTCAAGGCATACTCTACCCAGGGCAAAAACTTGTTCCAGTCAGTAGGTGAAGATGACGTGAGGCAGCGGAGGGTGGTCTCTAGTTGTTGGTTCATTCGTTCCGTTTGGCCATTGGTTTGAGGATGGTATCCGGAGGTGAGTGTGTAACGAGCACCCAGAGCAAAGCAAAAGTGCCGCCAGACCTGAGAGATAAACTGAGGACCCCGGTCAGAAAGAATGTCAACTGGGATACCGTGGAGTTTGAAAACATGTTTTATGAGGAGCTGGGCAGTCTGGAGAGCGTTAGGTAACTTACGGATGGGGATAAGATGACATGACTTCGAAAACCGGTCAACAACTGTCAAAATTGTTGACAATACCTTGGGATACAGGGAGACCTGTAACGAAGTCGATGGCAATGTGGGACCATGGACGTTTGGGGATAGGAAGAGGATTTAGCAACCCAGAAGGTGGCTGGGTCGAAGACTTATTCTGGGCGCAGACAGGACAGGCTAGAACATAGTCTCTGACATCTTTGGTCCATGACGGCCACCAGAATCGCCGGGACACCTGAGACTGGGTTCTATAAATACCCGGATGGGCGGAAAACTTAGCATCATGACACCAGCGTAAAACCTCAGGGCGAACAGACTGGGGAACATACTTAAGTCCAGGCGGACCCGTACCAGGGTCCGGGTCTAATAGTTGGGCCTGGTTGATCCTGTCCTCCAGATCCCAATGCAGACCTCCAACAGTACATGTGGGGGGGAAGAATAGGTTCCGGCTCTCTCTCCTGTTCGAACGGGGCAAACTGACGAGAAAGAGCATCCGGTTTGACGTTCCTGGAGCCAGGTCTGTAGGTAATGGTGAGGTTGAATCGAGAGAAAAACAAAGACCAACGGGCTTGTCTGGAGTTGAGTCGACGGGCTGACTGCAGATAGGAGAGGTTCTTGTGATCTGTCCATATTATGATGGGCTGCTCGGATCCCTCTAGCCAGTGCCGCCACTCTTCCAAAGCTAATTTAATGGCTAGTAGCTCACGATCGCCTACATCATAGTTCTGCTCAGCGGGGGACAAACGACGGGAGAAGAATGCACAAGGGTGTAGTTTACTATCAACCTCAGACTGTTGAGACAAAACCGCTCCCACACCTGTATTAGAAGCGTCGATCTCAAGAATGAACTGCTTGGCTGGATCAGGGTGAACGAGTATGGGAGCCTGGGAAAAACGGGACTTAAGTCTATTAAATGCCTCTTCTGCCTCAGGACTCCAGACGAATGGGACCTTGGTGGAGGTGAGAGCATGTAATGGGGAGGCTATCTGGCTGTAGTTCCTGATAAAGCGCCTATAGAAATTAGCGAAACCTAGGAATCGTTGGAGCTGTTTGCGCGACTCAGGAACCGGCCACTCCGTTACTGCCTTTATCTTCTCCGGGTCTGACCTCACTTGTCCGCCTTCTAAAACAAGACCAAGAAAAGAAATAGAAGTCTGGTGGAAGTCACACTTCTCGGCTTTAACAAATAAGCGATTCTCTAATAATCGCTGGAGAACAAGACGAACATGTTGCTTGTGTTGTTCTAGGTCACGAGAGTAAATCAGGATGTCGTCTAGATAGACGAAAACAAAAACATTCAAAAAGTCCCGCAGGACATCATTTACCAGTGCCTGAAAAACTGCCGGAGCATTGCACAAACCAAAAGGCATGACTAGGTACTCGAAGTGACCTAAAGGAGTCTTAAAGGCCGTCTTCCACTCATCCCCCTGTCTCACCCGAACCAAATGATAAGCGTTGCGCAGATCAAGCTTAGTAAAGATCTTGGCATTCTGGACTGGCTCGAGGGCTGAAGATAATAGAGGAAGCGGGTACTTATTCTTCACGGTTATTTGGTTAAGCCCTCGATAATCAATACAGGGTCGAAGGGTCCCGTCCTTCTTGCCGACAAAAAAGAAGCCGGCGCCTAATGGGGAGGAAGAAGGACGAATTAACCCTGTAGCCAGAGACTCCCATATGTACTTCTCGAGCGATTGACGTTCTGACCTGGAGATGTTATAAAGCCGACTCACCGGTAGTGGAGCCCCAGGCAACAAGTCAATGGCGCAATCGTAAGGGCGATGTGGAGGTAGTGAACAAGCCTGAGTCTTACTGAATACCCGCCGTAAGTCGTGGTATTCTTCCGGAACGCGAGAGAGATCAATAACGTCTCCGGAATCTGTCAAGGTGGTATGGGAAACAGATACGGGGCGAGCGGACTGTAAACAACGGGAATGACAAGCTGGAGACCATGATTCCAGTCGGGACTCAGCCCAGTTAAACTGCGGGCTGTGGACCTTTAACCAGGCTAACCCCAAAACCACTGGTGAACGCTTAACCGGGAAAACAAAAAATGATAGTTGCTCTCGATGGTTACCGGAAACTATCACTACTAGTGGTCGGGTGCGATGGGTGATCAAAGTCAACTTCTGCCCATCTAAAGACGAGACCTGGAGAGGCTCGGGTAATGGATCGACAGGTACACGGAGCTGGTCCACTATGGCTTGGTCTATGAGATTAAAATCAGAACCAGAGTCTACTAGAGCCGAAACATCAAAACTATCCTGGTCGAACATTAAAGTGACTGGCAAACATAAGCGAGAAAGTGCAGACGCCTTAACGGCTACCCGGGGAATAGATCCAAAACCGTCCACCGTTCTCCCCGTTACGAACGGCGGACTCGGTCTTTTGGCCGAACAGGACAGTCTCTGAGGAAATGACCTTCACCTCCACAATAAAGGCATAAATCTCCCGAGAAGCGCTGCTGACGCTCCTTGTTGGTAAGACCAACCTGCCCCAACTGCATGGGTTCAGGAGGCGGTGTACAGGACCAGGGTTCCCTATGGGTAAGTGTAGATGAGGTGGATGATCGCAAGGCCTGGTTGGATCTAAACCGGTTCCGGCTGCGTAATCGGGAATCCAAACGGATTGCTAACGCTACAAACTCCTCAAAATCCTCAGGCTCCTCAACCCGGGCTAACTCATCCTTTAGCGTCTCATCAAGAGCCTGAAAAAATACTGCCTTTAACGGCCTCGGCTGCCAGCCCGCAGCAGCGGCAAACGTGCGAAACTCCACAAAAAAGTCAGATACGCGTCGACCGCGCTGTTTCAAAGAGAGGAGATGACGAGATTGTTGAGCCGAATCTAACTCGGGTGAAAAAATTGTCTTAAATTCGGTAACGAAGTCCTGAAAAGTAACCCCGAATGACTGACAATCAGGGAATCGAGCCTCGGCCCACCTAAGAGCCTTACCCGTTAAGCCGGGCGTACACTGTACGAGTTTTTGCCCTATTCGGGCCGATTCTTCAGTCGTGCAGGCATTTTTTGAATCGGGCCGAATTTCAGCTTGATCGTAGAGGGGGGGAGGAGGGGGGACTGGCTTCTCACGACTACCTCCCGATCAAGAATGGGACGGTCGGTGAAAATCAAACATGTTTGAAATTCAGTCGGCTGTCGTGAGGTTTTCGTGAGCGCATCCTGCTGTTCAAGCAGAGCTACGAGGGGGCGCCCTCCCCTCCTCTCCGTCCCCGCCAGCGGAGGGAGGGGAGCGGGCGTCCCTGAAGCGACCTCCGCCCGGCCCGTTTGCGGGGGCGTTGGGGAGGGCGGCAACGCGCTGGCCGCCTGTTTCGGCACTCCTCCACGGTCCGCCGCCTGTTTCGGCACTCCTCCGCGGTCCGCCGCCTGTTTCGGCACTCCTCCGCGGTCCGCCGCCTGTTTCGGCACTCCTCCGCTCGCGGGGGGGGGGGGGGTGCGGGCCGGGCGACCTGCCGTGCCGAGCGACCGCCGGTGCGTCTCGTCCCTCCTCTCTCCCCTCCGTTCCCCCGACGCCCGGTGCCTCCTGCGGGCCTCGCAAGAGCTGGGCTCGAACCCCTGCTCTGGGTCCCTGTCACCTACCGTCGCTCGCCTGCCTCTGCCACCACAGCGAGCGGTCCCAGAGGGGGCACGATGTACAGTGTGAGCAGTCCGGTCGCGTCCAAGCGCCGCGCCGCACAGATCGTGAGCGGTGAACTTTTTAAACCCCGCGGTTCCGTCGCACAGTTTGAGATGTATATAAGTACCACGACTGAAAAACTCGTACAGTGTACGCCCGGCTTTAGTAGTCGTAAGACATAAGATATCTTAACCTCATCTGAGGCGAATGGTTAAACACCAGTTTACACTGGAAAAGGAAACCACCGCAACTCCCACTGTCACCAGAGAACTTATCCGGACAAGGTGACACGCCCTCAAGCGGCGGAGTCCAAATCTGATTCTCAGTACTCTGAGCGACGGGAGGCGGGGTGCTGAGGTCTTGAGTGACAGGCGACGTCATCGCGGAAGTGACTGTGTCCATAAGCTGGCTAAACTGAGCGGCTAATCTCTGAAGCTGTTCCTGTGTTGAATTGACGGCAAAACCTAGCGACTGCATCTGTTCCTGCTGTGCGGCTATCTGCCGCCCGAACGTATCCGCTGGACTTTGGTGGCCAGAGCCTTCTTCTGTCATGGTTTTCAGGTGACGAGTCCACATGCAGATACGAACGGGAGGCAATGCACAGTTTTAAGATGTTTATTTTGGAAACAGGCAGATCTACGGACGGAACTACACGCGATTCGGCTGGGTCAGAACGTCACGGCTGGAGAGTCTTCAAGAGAGAGGGAGTGAGTAACTCTGAAAGGAGAACCCGGAGAATTGCTAGAAGTGGCGCTGCTTACCATTGGGCTGGGCGGACCTAACCGGGAAGAAGTAGCGTCAGGAGGACTCTATGACTTTACGCTGCTTGGAGATAGGCGGCTAGTGGCTGAGGACGGCAGATGTAACTGGCGAGGGATCCTGAGCGAGCCTCATCGGCAACGGTTGACAGATGGATTGACCAGAGTGAATACAGAACCAACAGAACCCGGGAAAGGGGATCTCAGGCCTCGCTGGGTAACATCCAGGAAGTATGAGGGGAGCGCCAGAGCAAAATCTGAGCAGACAGGTTCTGCTGGTCTGTTTCTTCGGACGAGACGTCAAGACAGGTGAGTGCATCCAAGCACCAAAATCTGAGGCGAAAACAGAGAGATCCAAAAATTAGTCAAAAAACGAAGAGTAAAAAACTCACAAGCTGGTTTCCGAGAGTTGGGACAGAGGCCACGTCGTACCACGACTGGTTAAGGCTCTGGCGTCTTCCATCTGTCAGCGCTCTGCTTAAGAAGCCAGAGGAAGCCGCCTGCAACGAGCTGCAGGTGTGGGCCACGCCTCCTCAGCCAACTAGACACACCTGAGGAGTAGAGTTAGAGCAGCAAGACACAGAGAACCCTGACACAAATAACTTAAATATTTTCTATTTATGGCTCTAACACCACCTTTTCCTCTTTAAAAGCCACTGTTAAATGATGTGTTTGTCTGTTTATAACAGCCACAAAGAAAAATCTCTCTCTACAATTACACTGTCGCGCTACACTAAAGGATCCTGTCTATTGTGCAATACGCGATTAATTCGAAAAGCTCTGCAAATTATCCTTGAACCTTCCGCAACAGGTTGCTGTCGTAACAATGGACAAGACATGGCTACGACAGACTTCCCTATCTCCTCCGCTTATAAAGCTGCGATCTAATCCTGTTTACATGAAATAGGATGAGTGTCGAAGAACCAAACGATCCAAGATCATGCCAAATCGTCAACAATCAAATCCAGTTAACTGAGTTAGCGACGTACGAAGAACGGGCCGCAGACCTTAGGAAAGGGTGAGAAAAGTGATCAGTATGCACTCTAGCAGCTCCAGTCTAAAGCAGTACAACTAAAAAAAAAACTGGGAGCCTGGGGAACAAAGCTCTGCCTCTGTTTTATATATACTCTATCTGATAAACAGAACAACAAATATGTTTGGCCTTCTTCCTAACAGTTTCTACAGAGGCTTCCAAAAGTATTACCCTTTCTACATTTTGTCACATTACAACCCCAAACATAAGTGTTATTGGAATTTTATGTGAAAGACATTTTTTACAAATAAACAAGTGTGGTGTGTAAAAGTATTCAGTCCCATTTTCTCTGAGTGCAACCAATTGCCTTCAGAACTTGTCTGAATATTGCTAATGACTGAATAGAGTCCACCTGTGTGTAATCTAATCTCAGTATGTAAGAAGTAGAGGAAACGTTCTGGGGTCCGTTCTTCGTACGTTGCTTAAAACATCCAAGATCAAATGACACATCCAAGATGATTTCATCCGGCTAATCATGATTCGGCTAATTGGGTTCTTCGAACACACCTGTTGTTTAGGATTAGTATCGCTGGATTGAGTTATCTGAGACAACTGCGCGTTCATGCGTTTGTTTAAAAGGGGAAATGTATCGATAGTAGAAACATTGATCAGCAACGCTGCTATTGGCTGTTCAGCATGGCCAAAGAACGCCCACAGTTTTTCTCCCAAGCAGAACAAGAGCTTGGAAGGTTATGCCGAATTTGAGTCATTAATTAAAACACCTCAAAATCTGTTAAAGCCAGGAGAGAGGGCTGGCAAAAAGCAGCAGACAAATTAATGCGTAAATACTGTCCATGGTAGATGTTTCTATCACTTTCTACAGTATGAATTTTTGCATTTTAATAATCTCATATTTACTTTGTTCTTTTATGTCAGAGCCTCCACGGGACCCACTAGAACATGGGGACAAGTAAAAGTGAAATACAAGAATATTCTACAAAATGGTAGCCTTTAATATTATACTTTATTTTAAAAAGGCACTTGTTATGTCAAGAGATCCAAATTTCAGTGTCATTCCTTAGACACGGGAAGTAAAGGACATGTGCAAACTGGGAATTTTAACAAAAAAAATCTTTATCCATAAAAAATGAACATTTTCCTTTTCCAAGTCATCCACAGTTTACACGGTAAAACTGTATTGCTCCGTGGCTAGATAATCCATCCATAGTTTTTTCTAATCCAATATACGGCTGGACAGGAAGCAAGCCTTTCAAAGTAAACTAAACTTCACAATAAAATGGCCCGAACAAATCTTCTTACTGAATAGGATAAAAATAAAAAGCAAACCATCATACAAATAACTTAAATATTTTAGATTTATGGCTCCAACACCACTTTTTCCTCTTTAAAAGCCACTGTTAAATGATGTGTTTGTTTATAACAGCCACCAAGAAAATCTCTCTACAATTACACTGTCGCGCTGCGCTAAAGGATCCTGTCTATTGCGCAATACGCGATTAATTCGAAAAAACTCTGCAAATTATTCTTGCACCTTCCGCAACAGGTTGCAGTCGTAAAAATGGACATGGCTACGGCAGACTTCCCTATCTCCTCCGCTTATACAGCCGTGATCTAATCTTGTTTACATGAAATAAGCCTGCTCTCGAGCAGGCTTAAACTGGCGCACATGTTGCTATGACAACAAGTGCAGGATGTCTTTCGAAGAACCAAACGATCCAAGATCATGCCAAATCGTCAACAATGAAATCCTGCTAACTGAGTTAGCGACGTACGAAGAACGGACCCCAGGTTAATTCAGCTCCAAAATCAGATAGATAAACTTTATTTAGAAAAAGCTAAAGGAGCTTTCATAAGATCCAAAGCAAAATGGTTAGAGGAGGGAAAAAAGATTTCAGCATATATTTTGCAAGTTAGAAAAAAGTAGACAGGAAAGAAATTGAGTAGCGTGTCTCTTAATTAATGGAACAGAATGCAAAGATCCAAAGAACATTGAAAATTAGATTTTCAATTTTTACTCTACCCTCTACGACTCCAGTTCTTTTGGGGATGATGATGATGATTCAATATTTGATCAAATTAAAGAATTCACTCCACAAATTGATGACTCCTGGAAAAGTTCATGTGATTCTGATTTTAGGATTGACGAATTAGATGCAGCTATTGGCAAAATGTCCCTGAACAAAAGCCCAGGGGTCCGTTCTTCGTACGTCGCTAACTCAGTTAGCAGGATTTCATTGTTGACGATTTGGCATGATCTTGGATCGTTTGGTTCTTCGAAAGACATCCTGCACTTGTTGTCATAGCAACATGTGCGCCAGCTTAAGCCTGCTCGAGAGCAGGCTTATTTCATGTAAACAAGATTAGATCACGGCTGTATAAGCGGAGGAGATAGGGAAGTCTGCCGTAGTCATGTCCATTTTTAGGACAGCAACCTGTTGCGGAAGGTGCAAGAATAATTTGCAGAGTTTTTCCGAATTAATCGCGTATTGCGCAATAGACAGGATCCTTGAGCGCAGCGCGACAGTAGAGAGATTTTCTTGGTGGCTGTTATAAACAGACAAACACATCATTTAACAGTGGCTTTTAAAGAGGAAAAGGTGGTGTTGGAGCCATAAATCTAAAATATTTAAGTTATTTGTATGATGGTTTGCTTTTTATTTTTATCCTATTCAGTAAGAAGATTTGTTCGGGCCATTTTATTGTGAAGTTTAGTTTACTTTGAAAGGCTTGCTTCCTGTCGAGCCGTATATTGTATCAGAAAAAACTATGGATGGATTATCTAGCCACGGAGCAATACAGTTTTACCGTGTAAACTGTGGATGACTTGGAAAAGGAAAATGTTCATTTTTTATGGATAAAGATTTTTTTTTGTTAAAATTCCCAGTTTGCACATGTCCTTTACTTCCCGTGTCTAAGGAATGACACTGAAATTTGGATCTCTTGACATAACAAGTGTCTTTTTAAAATACAGTATAATAATTAAAGGCTACCATTTTGTAGAATATTCTTGTATTTCACTTTTACTTGTCCCCATGTTCTAGTGGGTCCCGTGGAGGCTCTGACATAAAAGAACAAAATAAATATGAGATTATTAAAATGCAAAAATTCATACTGTAGAAAATGATAGAAACATCTACCATGGACAGTATTTACGCATTAATTTGTCCGCTGCTTTTTGCCAGCCCTCTCTCCTGGCTTTAACAGATTTTGAGGTGTTTTAATTAATGACTCAAATTCGGCATAACCTTCCAAGCTCTTGTTCTGCTTGGGAGAAAAACTGTGGGCGTTCTTTGCCCATGCTGAACAGCCAATAGCAGCGTTGCTGATCAATGTTTCTACTATCGATACATTTCCCCTTTTAAACAAACGCATGAACGCGCCGTTGTCTCAGATAACTCAATCCAGCCATACTGATCGTAAACAGCAGGTGTGTTCGAAGAACCCAATTAGCCGGATCATGATTAGCCGGATGAAATCATCTTGGATGTGTCATTTGATCTTGGATGTTTTAAGCAACGTACGAAGAACGGACCCCAGGAACAGACGGCCTTACAACCAATTTTTATCAACATTTTTGGGCTGATATAAGGGAAATCCTTTTTAAAGTCATCAAAGAATGTCTGGAGAATGGTGAACTGACAGCAAGTATGAAGCAGGGGCTGATAACCTTAATTCCCAAGTCTGGTAAAGATCAAAGGTTGTTGGACAACTTGAGACCAATTACTCTGCTTAACGTTGATTATAAAATATTCTCAGGAGCCATCGCCGCTAGACTTAAAAAAGGCCTTTCAGCAGTTATTAGTGAATCACAATCAGGTTTTTTGAAGGGACGATCCATTCACAATAATATTAGATTAGTACTTGACTTAATAGAGTATAAAGAACTGATACAAAAAGAGGGTTTTATTCGTTTTTTAGATTTTTATAAAGCATTTGATTCTTTGAAACACACATTTATGCTAAAAATTGTACATCATTTTGGATTTGGCGATAAATTTATTAAAGCAATCGCAATTTTATACAACAATTTAATTCTATGGCCGCTGCTCGTCCACGTCGAGAGGAGCCAGTTGAGGTGGCTCGGGCATCTGGTTAGGATGCCTCCTGGACGCCTCCCTGGTGAGGTGTTCCGGGCATGTCCCACCGGGAGGAGACCCAGAGGGAGACCCAGGACATGCTGGAGGGACTATGTCTCTCGGCTGGCCTGGGAACGCCTTGGGATTCCCCCGGAGGAGCTGGCCCAAGTGGCTGGGGAGAGGGACGACTGGGCCTCCCTACTGAAGCTGCTGCCCCCGCGACCTGACCCCGCGACCTGACCCCGGATAAGCGGGACATAAGACAATGGATGGATGGATGGATGGATGGATGGAATTTTATGCAAAGGAATAAATAGTTCAGTTACTTATGGAAGAGGTACTTGCCGTAGGTTTGAGATTTAAAGAGGTATACGACAAGAATGTGGATGCTCCCCCTTATTGTTTATTCTGGTTGTATAAATTCTTTCAATCCGTATTCAGAACAGTGATATCCAAGGTATTTCAGTGTTGAATATACAAATTAATATCAGTCAATTAGCTGATGATACCACTCTGTTTTTAAAAAATGAAGGACAAATTCCTTTAGCTTTAGAGTTAATAAACCAATTCTCTGTTTCAGGTTTAAACTTAAATTTAAATAAATGTGAACTATTGCCACTACACAACCCAACAATGCAATCCATACATAATATTAACATTAAATCAGAGGTAAAATATTAGGTATAGTTATCTCCAAAAATATGAAAATAAATGAGAATTTGTACTATGTGAAGAAATTCGATAATTGCAAATCTATTTTAAACAGTTGGTTAAGGAGAGACATTTCTTTATTTGGTAGGGTGTTACTGTCCAAAGTGGAGGGTCTTTCTAGAATAATTTATCCGGCCTCTTCTCTACCGGTATCAAGGGAGTTATTTAAGAAAACTAATGATATTCTTCTGAAATTCATTTGGAGGGATAGATGCCATTACATAAGAAAAGACAATGTGGTTAAATTATTGGATGAAAGAGGACTAAATGTTATTGATTTTGATGTAATGAACGGGGTCCTTAAATTAAAATGGCTAAAAGCTTTTCTTAAAAATACAGATTCCTTTTGGTTTACGATCCCCAATTTTATTTTTTGAAAAATGGGAGGAATTGATTTCCTTTTACGATGTGACTTTAGCTGTAATTCATTGCAAGTCATACTCTCTGCGTTTCATCAGCAAGTACTCTTGTATTGGAAATTGATTTACAAACATAACTTTACTCCACACAACATTCCTATTTGGAATAACAGATACGTATTGGTCAACAGAAAGTCGGTATTCGAAAGGGAGTGGTATGCTAGAGGCATCTGGTCTGTTAGTCACTTGATTTTGGTCGTTTTTGTGCCCAGTACAACCCAAATTGTTCAGGAAAACTGTATAACTAATCGCTGAAATCTATACCCTGTTCTTTTAGATCCCTAGTTAAAAATATTTTCTTGTACTCAGACATTTCCCCTATACTGAGATCATTGCAGATCGAAGGTATTCAGATCCAGGATATTAGATGTAACAATAACATGTTGAGGAATTTCTTCTTAAAATAACTTTTCCCAAATCCAATTAGAAGACATTACATTTTAAAGGACTTTACAGCAGATCAGATTATTAAAATAAGAACTAATTACATAACTTACCCTCTGCCACCAAAAGCTAAAGAGATGCAATTCAAATTATTAATGAAATATATCCAACTAAAGAATTTTTGACATCTAAGTTTAAGTTTGATACACAATATTGTGTATTTTGTTTGAGAAACGTTGAGAGTTTGAAACATTTATTCTTTTTTTGTGAACCAATTTTGAAATTCTGGAAAGAGTTCCAAAGCTGGCTAAACTGTAAGAACATTGTTTTGTCGCCACTATCTGACACAATTATTTTATTTGGTTTAGAAAGTGAAAATAAGGCTCTTGAATATTTAGGAAATTGCTTTATACTGATGGGAAAATTTTTCATTCACAGATGTAGGT
>CM073143.1:40036494-40211494 GCA_037039145.1 Fundulus diaphanus
TGATGTATCTGATAAATAAAGATGAAACCGAGCACACAGGCCAGGTAAACCAGCTCCTCTCCTCTTGGTCTCACCTTTTCTTAGAATCTTTAATTCTGAATCAAATTTGGCTCTCAATATATATGACGCAGTTTGTTTGCCTTAGACATTTATGTTTTCCCTGGTGCATATTTTCTAATAACATTATTTTTTCTTAAATCTTGTCCTTTTAATGTCTAACCTTACACTAGACAACAGCAAATGTTTCTTTCATTACAAACTAAGCCAAAATGCAGAAGCAACATTTCCTCTCCATAAGCAATATGTGCTCCATAACAAGCAATAATACTCAAAGCAGCAACTCTTTCCTTTTTTGCCCACTTTTCTTCCACCCTTGCATCATTTCACTGCAATTCGCAAACATTTACTCGTTGTACACCCTGCAATAGGCCCAGTTTAAATCTAAAATCTTCAGGTAGATAGCAGGCATTGTGTTGCCTCAGTAAGCACACGATTCCCAGATCCAGGTATTGCAGTAGGACCACAGTCCAGACATTTGTCCATCTGCAACATCAGAATGTTGCCCGTGCTCTTCCTTTTAATGAGAAGGCATGTTGTCTTAACAACTTTTCCAAACTGCCTTTGATCAGACTTGTTCTGACTGTGCTGCCATGACATTGTCTAACTTCATTATGGTGTTCTTTACAAGAACGCACATCCGACTGTCCTATCTAAAAGCCATAACTGTCTACTTCCATCCATCCATCCGTCCATCCATCCATCCATCATCTTCCGTCCATCCATCCATCGTCTTCCGCTTATCCAGGGTTGGGTCGCGGGGGTAGCAGCTTCAGTAGGGAGGCCCAGACGTCCCTCTCCCCAGCCACTTGGGCCAGCTCATCTGGGGGAATCCCAAGGCGTTCCCAGGCCAGCCGAGAGACATTGTCCCTCCAGCATGTCCTGGGTCTCCCTTTGGGTCTCCTCCTGGTGGGACGTGCTCGGAACACCTCACCAGGGAGGCGTCCAGGAGGCATCCTAACCAGATGCCCAAGCCACCTCAACTGGCTCCTCTCGACGTAGAGGAGCAGCGGCTCTACTCTGAGTCGCCCCCCCCCCCCCCCCCCGGATGACCCCAACCCCCCCCCCCCCCCCCTCAGATGACTGAGCTCCTCACCCTATCTCTAAGGGAGAGCCCAGACACACTACGGAGAATACTAATTTCGGCCACTTGTATCCGGGATCTCGTTCTTTCGGTCATGACCCAAAGCTCATGACCATAGATGAGGGTAGGAACGTAGATCGACCGGTAAATCGAGAGCTTCACCTTTTGGCTCAGCTCTCTCTTCACCACAACGGATCGGTACAGCGCCCGCTTCACTGCAGGCCCCGCACCAATCCGCCTGTCGATCTCCCACTCCATCTTCCCCTCCTTCGTGAACAAGACCCCAAGATACTTGAACTCCTCCACTAGGGGTAGCACATCCTCCCTAACCCGGAGGAGGCACTCTACCCTTTTCTGGTTCAAGACCATGGTCTCGGATTTGGAGGCACTGATTCACACTCGGCTGCGAACCGCTCTAGTAAGAGCTGTATATCACGCCCTGATGAAGCCAATAGGACCACGTCACCCGCGAATAGCAGAGACGCAATCCTAAGGCCACCAAAACGGATCCCCTCAACACCTTGGCTGCGCCTAGAAATTCTGTCCATAAAAGTTATGAACAGAATCGGTGACAAAGGACAGCCTTGGCAGAGTCCAACTCTCACCGGAAATGAGTCCAACTTACTGCCGGCAATGCGGACCAGACTCTGACATCGGTCATACAGAGACCTGACAGCCCTTATTAAAGGGCCCGGTACGCCATACTCCCGGAGAACCCCCCACAGGATCCCTCAAGGGACACGGTCGAATGCCTTATCCAGATCCACAAAGCACATGTAGACTGGTTGGGCAAACACCCGTGCACCCTCCAGGATCCTGCTGAGGGTGTAGAGCTGATCCAGTGTTTCACGGCCACGACGAAAACCACACTGCTCTTCCTGAATCTGAGATTCGACTATCCGACAGACCCTCCTTTCCAGAACCCCGGAATAGACCTTACCAGGGAGTCTTAAGAGTGTGATTCCTCTGTAGTTGGAACACACCCTTCGGTCCCCCTTTTTAAATAGAGGGACCACCACCCCAGTCTGCCAATCAAGGGGAACTGCCCACGATGTCCACGCAATGTTGAAGAGTTGCGTTAACCAACACAGCCCCACAACATTCAGAGCCTTCTTCAGCTTTACGGCTTCCCTCACCGCCGGTGTCCACCAACGTGTTCTAGGGTTGCCGCCGTGACATGCACCAACAACCTTGCGGCCACAGCTCTGACTAGCCGCCTCAACAACAATAGAGGCGCAGAACATGGTCCACTCATACTCAATGTCCCCCGCCTCCCTTGGGACGTGTTCAAAGCTCTCCCGGAGGTGGGAGTTAAAGCCAGACGTTCCCAGCAAATCCTCACAGTACGTTTGGGCCTGCCAGGTCTGACCGGCTTCCTCCCCCACCATTGGAGCCAGCTCACCACCAGGTAGTGGTCGGTGGAGAGCTCCGCCCCTCTCTTCACCCGAGTGTCCAAGACATGCAGGTCAGATGAAACAACAACAAAGTCGATCATTGAACTATGGCCTAGGGTGTCCTGGTGCCAAGAGCACATATGGACACCCTTATGCTTGAACATGGTGTTCGTTATGGACAATCCATGGCGAGCACAGAAGTCCAACAATAGAACACCACTCGAGTTCAGATCAGGTGGGCCGTTCCTCCCAACCACGCCCCTCCAGGTCCCAATGTCATTGCCCACGTGAGCGTTGAAGTCCCCCAGCAAAACGAGGGAGTCCCCAGGAGGGGCACTCTCCAGTACCCCCTCCAAGGACTGAGACAAAGGTGGGTAATCCAAGCTGCTGTTTGGCGCATAAGCACAAACAACAGTCAGAACCCGTCCCCCCACACGTATGCGGAGGGAGGCCACCCTCTCGTTCACTGGGGTGAACCCCAACGTGCAGGCCCCGAGATGAGGGGCAACAAGTATGCCCACTCCAGCTCGGCGCCTCTCACCAGGGGCAACTCCAGAGTGGAAGATTGTCCAACCCCTCTCAAGGAGACTGGTTCCAGAGCCAGAGCCATGCATCGAGGTGAATCCGACTATCTCTAGTCAGAACCTCTCATCCTCGTGCACTAGCTCAGGCTCCTTCGCCACCAGAGAAGTGACATTCCACGTCCCAAGAGCCAGCTTCTGCAGCTGAGGATCGGAACGCCAAGGTCCCCGCCCTCGACTGCCACCCATTTGGCATTGCACCCGACCCCTTTGGCCCCTCCTATAGGTGGTGAGCCTATTGGAAGGGGACCCATGTCTCCTCTTCAGGCTGTGCCCGGCCGGGCTCCAAGGGTAAAAGCCCGGCCACCAGGCGCTCGCCAACGTGCCCCACCTCCAGGCCTGGCTCCAGAGTGGGGCCCCGGTGACCCGCGTCCGGGCGAGGGAACACAAGATCCATTTATGGTACTCATCATAAGGGGCTTTTGGGCTGCTCTTTGTCTGGTCCCTCACCTAGGACCTGTCTGCCTTGGGTGACCCTACTAGGGGCATAAAGCCCCTTGACAGCATAGCTCCTAGGGTCATTGGGACACTCAAACCCCTCCACCATGATAAATAAGTAGACGGTAAGGTGGCAGCCCCTCCCTCGGCTGCCACCTTACCGTCTACTTATTTATCTTTTTTGGGGGGGGGGGTTGTTTCTGCATTTTGGTTTAGTTTAATGACTTTTTCAAAGCTCAGGACTTCAACAAGGAAGTCTTTTATTTTAACTGTGATTCGCTTCTTAAAGTGTACTTCACTGTTAATAATGATGTAGAGAATATGCTAGAACACTTCAAATTTCCTAGCATGTGAAATAAGCTCTAACAGCTTTCCCTGTCTTCCTCTCTTTAAGGAGTCTTATGTATGGAAGATGTACCAGGAGCGTTGCTGGGAGTTTTTTCCTGCTGGGGACTGTTTCCGGAAACAGTACGAGGATCAGCTCAACTGAGCTCTTGGAACCCCAGACTCTATCTTCTAACACTGCAGCCCCCGCCATGGCTCACTACTTGCCCACCAAACTTTTTACAGCTATCTGAGAAGCAACCAAACAACACTCCTCTCTGCTCCACTTCTCAGTCCTGAGGGATCTAGATGTTCTTCACTTCCTCAAACCATCCTCATTTACACAGTCAACCATCTAACTCCTGTCTAATCTTCAGCCCACTTTGTTTGAATGCTTCTTGTACATAAGAAATATAAGATTATATTATGTACCATACAGGACTGATTGCTTGTCAAGATTTTTATTCCAAATGATCCTTTTTTTGTTTCACTTTACTCTATTTACAGGACTATAACTTACAAAAAAATAAAATAAAAATAGAGCAAAGGAAAATAAAGGGAAGTGAAGGAGCTTGAAAGCCTTTCAGGGCAATAATTGACACATGTTCATGGTATATGTAGGTCCAGGATGTGAAAACACACCTCTTTCATTCAGTTTAAGCAGAACAGAGCAAAAACCTGACTGTGAAAACAGAAAAATGTGAAAGCTGTGTAGAAAAGGAATGAATCCGTCATCCAACCGATGTGCAGTCTGAAGAAGGAACGTGGGAGCTGGTGACAAAACCAGAACATTCCTTATAAAGGAGCGATTGTAGTTGATGAAGTTTGCAGACGTTCCATCTTTGTTCTTGCCCACGCTGTGTTTAAAGGGCTCCCTAAATGAGTTTCAGATGTTCTCTGTTCTAAGTCTGACTCCTGTTCTTCGTTCACAAAATACAGAACTGGCCAAAAAAACTGTTCTAATATGGCAATACCAATAAACATTAAATATGAGGACAAATCCTTCGCTGATGATCCTGGAGAAATGCACACAGCCTTTAATGATCAACAGATTCCACCTTCCAGATCAGCACTCACACTCAGTAATATTTCACCAATTGTTTTTTTGATGTTATTTACCAAAGCAGCATCAATTTAATTTGATTTCCAGCTTCCCAGCTGAGGATATTGGTCTAAACAACTTTGGTCCAACTGGAGCAATAAGCTATGTTGCTGCTAGGGAAGAGGAGGATGTTGTAGACGCCATCAGCAGAGATGCTGAAGGAAGCAGAAAGCTGGGATATGAACACTGCAAACATTACAAAGATGAAGCATATCAGTGACTGTCTGGGTGAAGAGATATAGAAATCCATGTTTGACATGAAAGCTGGGCTGCGAGGAGTTTGACAGAAGAACTGATGCTAAAGATGGAACAATATATACTCCTTTAGTTCTGTGCTTAGTCCTTTAGTCTTATATTCTACCATCTCTCCTTTAACTAAAGGTATCCACTCTACACACAACTTTCTAAGGTCATCTTCCTACAGCTTAGACAAAAATTGTCAAGTAGAAACTAAATCGAACCCTCAGTTCAGAGGAATTAGAGAGATTAAGATTTCCAGGTCACTCACAGGCTGGGGGCAACATTTAGATTTCCTGAGCTTCAGAGTTTCTTTGGAGGCTTTTAAGGTTCAGGGGGGAAAAGTGGCTGCTTCTCGTTCAGTTATGTTGTGTGAAAAAAATTAAAGTTATAAAGAACAGCATTGTGAAAAACATGGACTGTTGCATTAAAGTAACAGTGAAGTCCAGTGTTGTCTCTGAAAGTGCCGCAATCCCAGGATATTTAATGTTATTTTGTTTGGCTTTTTCTATAACAGAGGCCAATTCTCATCTTTACAATTATTTTTAAAATTCAGCTGATGCTGGTTATTACATTATATTTATATGATTCCACGCAAACAACCAAATCCAACTCTATCTAAACGTATTGGTTAAAGTAGCTCTCAGTCACAACTGCAGCTTATTCTGGGCTTGTCTGATAGATGACTCAATGTTGAGGTGATAACAACAGCAGACTGTATGTTTGTGATTAGCAGTGTTTGTGAGGAAGAATGTATGTTATTGACAATTCAAAGTATTGATCTTTCCTTAAAATGACGGGCCAATAGCTGGACTCAGTCTAAATATTTCAAGCCGTTTTGTTGGATCTTCACTTTTTAAACATTCTGCATTTTGCTATTTCCTCTGAATAAAGCAGAGCGTTTAGCTGCTATAACAGTGACACATTACATGTATCCCACAGTTTCTAAGGTTTGGACCTGTATTGAATGGAAATTCAATACAGAATACAATAAAAGTATAAAGTTATTAAAGTGAGTTGAAGATAGGAGTGGTGTTTAATTTCAGAGGTTACTCTAAACTAGTCGGTCAGAAGAAATAAAACATAAACATCCAACAATTATTCTTGGGTTTTTTTCTTTCTTTGATTAATACAGTGACATTGTTTATTCTTTTTGTGAAGACATTCTTTAAAAATGTTTAGAAATACAGTTGCATGGAAATTATGGTGGTCTAATGAACCATAAATTGCAGAAAAATTGTATTAGGATGACTTAAAAGATTATTTTTAGGATTTCCGTACTACTGCATCTAAGTGTTAAGTATTTTTGCCACATTGCATCCCTTGAAGAGAAAAGAGAAAGTATCTCATTTCACCATGTATCTTTTTCATACTATATGCAATTTATAAGAGATGTGTTTAATGATGATGGTTCAAGCAATACCTCTTCGTTGAATGTCTGGAGGGGCTGTACATTGTTAATGGCAAACAAAGACAGAAAGTACATTGTTGCTAAACTATTTCAGTTAAATAAATGCACGTATTTATTCATTTATTCTATGCTTATTCATTTAACTGTTCCTTTGCGTTAAAGATGAAGAAACATATAAGAAAAAAATTGTCATTTTTTCTGGCTTGACTGAAAACAATCATGTTTTGCTTCTGTTCCATTTGTTAAGTTTGCACGTGTGAACAGGTCATGGTGGTTTTATTTTCCTCATCAAACAAAATGCACTTCAGTGTAACCCCTGTCTGGAACAGTAAACTATGTGAACACCTACACTCTATGTTTAGGATAAGTAATGTTAAGGTATTAAAATAAAAGTGTCAGTGTGCATGTAAATGTTCAGATGTATTCCAACTAGCAGAGACAGATTTATTGAAGCAACTTCAGGTTGTGTTTGCAAGGTCCTTCCTGCTTTGAATGCTGCAGCTGTTTCTTTCTATTAGCTCTGTCTAATCTCAAAATTATAGAGAAATCAATTTTAGTCTTGAGTATACTGAGGTTGCTTCATTATACAAGCCCAAAGAGAATTAGAGGCTGCTTCTATTGCGTTGATGGCATTGATATTGCCACTGCTGAGGAGCCAGTTGGAAGCGTTGCATGCATAGTTTAGGTTTGCTAAAAGGGAGGAAGGGACAGTCGACCCTCAGTCGACAGTCAATCGGCAGTCGACCTATGTAAGCGTTTGGATTCTTTCCATGTTTTCCTGCCTTTTTTTCTACTTTTCCAATGCCACCCTAGACTGAATGATGCCATGAATACATTTTGTAGTATTTGTATGACATAACCTTAAACATTTTCAACTATTTTTGTGAGGATGCTGGTTTATTTTCTTCAGTGCATTAAGCAGACATTTTGAATAAATTGTTGCTACTTTTGCCCAAGGGAAATGTTAAAGGGGGACTTGGTAAATGAGATATAAATGAATTTGCATGTTCTGGAAAATAAATATCCATTTATAAACTTGTGAAATGTGGCCTATTAATAGTTCATGCATTTGCTGATGTATGGAACTTTTTCATACTTGCAGCAGATTGGCCCACTTAGAAAGTGAAAATAAATTGAGCAACAGGGGACAACAGCTTTTCTAAAAACACACCCATGAAAACAATCTTTTTCACATACTTAACGGGAAACATTTCTCCCCTTTGCAGTGAAATGTTCCCACACGCACTAATAAAAGCTTCCGTCTGGATTCTAAAACATTCTTACACACACAGTCACCTGATTAATGGTGGATAATACTGCAATTCTTTAAAGGTACAGAAGATATGTGCTTCCACACATTTGGCCATCTTGTAAAGTGTAATTTGTGAGATTGTTGATGGCTTTCTGCCATCAGACTGAAAAGCCTTGATAAGAAGTAGCTAGATATTTCTAGACCTCCTTGTCTTTTGGGTTGGTTCAGTCCAAGCACGCTAGGATATTTTTTGTACTAAATTTGATTCTACACGAAAAGAAATTTGTATTTCTTATTTATTTAGTCCTTTATTATTATGTTTATTCAAAATAACTACTTTTGAATCCTGAATTTAAAAAACAGCACATAAAAAAGTGGTTATTGTCAGTTAATTTTGAATAAAGCCATAAAGACAGGAGCTAATCGTAGCTCCTGTTCTCTGAGCAGTAAACTCTGAAGATTCCTTTTTGCTGCAGTAGCTTCTTCACCATTGTGGTAACAAGATCTCTCTCACTGTCACTCCAAGACACAATATGCTTTCAGTTGTAGTTCAACAAAACTTTACGAGCAAGTTAGTAGAAAGTCCAGTCCGTTTCAGTTTCCTGAGAAAGACAAGCTGTTGTTGGGCCTTTTCACTTGGTGGGAGGTGTTCACAGTTCAGGAAAGGTCAAGGAAAATGTGGATGCCCAAGAACGTATGGTGTCTACATGCTCCACCACCCCCCCCCTGTATGCAGAGAGGAGCGTGTTCAGTCCTCCTGGACCTCCTGTAGTCCATTATTACCTCCTTGGTTTTGCTGGTGTTCAGTATGAGGTTGTTCCTGGAGCAACGCTGTGTGAGATTGTGGACCTCATGTCTGTAGTGGGTGTCATCATTGTCGGAGATAAGACCCACCACAGTGGTGTCGTCCTCAAATTTCTCAACCATGTTTGTGGGGTGGACAGCAGAGCAGTCATGGATGAAGAGGATGAATATAGCAGGGCTGAGCACACAACCCTGTGGCATGCCAGTGTTGGGGATCAATGGGGCAGATGTGCGTTTCCCTGTTCTTACTACCTGGGGCCTATTGGGGAGGAAGTCACTGATCCAGGAGCATAGCATTGCAGATAATCCCAGGTTGTGCAGCTTCAGGGCCAGCATGTCTGGGACCATGGTGTTGAAGGCTGAACTGAAGTCCACAAACAGCATCCTAACAGTAGGTGTTGGGATGCTGCAGATGATTTAGAGCCAAAGAGACAGCATCCTTTGTAAAGCCATTCTCCCTGTAGGCGAACTGCAGGCTGTCCAGGCCAGCAGGGACGCCGTCCTTGATGTATTTCAGGGCAATCCTTTTGAAGCACTTCCTGATGATGGAGTCGGACCAAAAGGGAAGTTTTCATTGAGGCAGGTTAAAGGTTAAAGATGTCCAGAAAAAAACCCTGTAAGTTGATCAGCACATGATTTTAGTATCTGATCAGACACCATGTCTGGGCCTGCAGCCATGTTAATATTGATCCAAGAGCATTAGGATAATCGTGTATGTGGAAACCGTTTCTTATCACTGTATCACTGCTACGTATCAAACCTGACATGACATGTAGCCTGGGAAAAAGGATCATGTCGAGCCCCAACTTGATAAACACCCTCAATGAACATAAAGGTGGGTAAAACATATAGAACATATAAAACATATTTTGTCTGCCATCCATCCATCCCTTTTGAGACACGCTTATCCCTGTTGGGGTCGCGAGGGGTGCTGGTGCCTATCTCCAGCTGTCAATGAGCGAGAGGCGGGGTACACCCTGGACAGGTCGCCTGTCCATTGCAGATATTGTGTCTGCATCAATGGCAATTTATCATAGAGATGTTGTTATGTACCTTCCAGCATAGACAACAACATAACCACCATGTCTTTCTGCAGATCCATCAGCTCTTTTAGTAACTCAATCTGACTTGAGTCCTGAGAGGAAAGAGAAAAAAAACCCTGTTCATTAGTTCACAATCACCAGAGCTGGTTGACTGATCACCCACATCAGCCCTCTTTACACCGAATTATACTTCGTTCTGATCTGTCTTCTCTACTCCCCAGTCGGTCAAGGCAGATGACTGTTCACACTGAGCCTGGTTCTGCTGGAGGTTTTTCCTTCCCATTAAAGGGGAGTTTTCCTCTCCACTGTCGCTTCATGCTTGCTCAGTATGAGGGATTGCTGCAAAGCCATCGATAATGCAGACAACTGTCCCTGTGACTCCAATCTCTTTCATGAGGAGTGAATACTGCTTGTCAAGACTTGATACAATCTACTGTGTTTCCTTAGATAGGAAACTTTTTGACCAATCTGTATGATTTGATTGAATTTGACTTTGTAAAGTTCCTTGAGATGACATGTATCATGAATTGGCGCTATAAAAGTAAAATTGAATTGAATCAAATTGAATAGTCTTGACCAAAACCATTCTTCAAATTCCTACAAATTAGTCAGTATGCCGTCTACTGTGCCATACACAACTTCTTTTGGTCTACAGGCAGTGCTTAACAGCCCACCTAGTGGTGAAATTTTGCTTATTGCTCCTTATTGCTTATAAAACTACTTGACTAATTCCAATGTGTATCAGTCGTGTTTTGAAGCAGGCAGATAAAAAACACACAAAAAAGAAACAGAGAAGAAAAGGGAATTACTGACAAAAAGCTTTGGTTTCTGATCAGTGTGACCGCTGACTGAACAAATAAGGTATTAGGATTACCTAAGCCTGGCTTTTAGCCTGGTCTGGAGCAGGCTAGATGCACAGAATCAATCAACATGGTAACTTTGTGCTAAAGCTTTTGTGAAACCACATCAGAGCTTAAAGCTATAGTTGGTAATCCTGTTCAGGAACACTTTTTATTTTACTGGGTAAAATCGTCTTTCCATCCTGAAAGTGTTCAATACATTATGTATGTTAAAGATCGATCTCTGGAGCTGCAGGCCTGTAAAAACTCTAACCAATCACTGCTCTTCACACTGAAGAGCAGGGATTTGTCAGAGTTTTGTACCTGCTCTCATTCCCCTCTGTTCCTCAAGTTCCGGGGGTATCACCTTATCTATTTGTTGTCCTACATGCCAATCTTTCTGATGCATTCACGCAACGGCAATGTGCGTGCACGCTCCTTGTTAGTTTCCGTTTGCTGGCTGCGCATGCACACTTCAATGTTTATATATCCAGTTAGTTTAGCGGTTAGGTTAGCGGTTAGCTTCGGTGTGAGCCGTTCATTGTAGCACCGTATACTTTGAACATGGCTGAGAGTCGCAAGAAGCAAATCGTGCTCATGTTTATGAGAAGAAGGCCTCAATAGAAAAGAATAAGACCAGAGTGCATTTGGGTGATTTTTTTAAAGGGACTTGGAGAAACATCTGGAAAAATCACAGACCCTAGCCTTAATTCAGCCAGGATATCTGGAAAATCCCAGCTTAATCCGTTATCTTGGTTTTGTGAAAGCCCCTCAGGTCACTCTGACAGCAGTAAGTTCTCGAAGACAGGAACCTTGCCTTCCCATGATCACATGGCGTTGGACATAGGTTGGGAGCTTGTCCACACCTGGACTCCAGAAATCAAGACTTCAAAATACAGCCCCAGGAATGGTTCTGAATAATGTGGACCCCACCTGATCTTCACCTCTATTCCAGCCATCCATAGATACAACACGTTAAAAATCCATGAAAGGTCTGTGGGGCATTGGGGAGACAAACTGGCAATACCAACTTGAGTAGAGATTTTCATCCTCCCTGGTCAAGCCATGGGCTTGTGAAGGAGGAAGTATTTAGCCTTGTACCATTGCAATCCAATCCGTTAATCAGCATCCTGAAGATCATAAGTCTGTATGCCGGTCATACAAAAGGTGGGTGAGAAAGTAGGTTTCAGAAAGTGGATAGACTGAAGGGAAATCTTTCTTCCTATATAGCTCCTACCCATCATCACTCCATTCAGTTGGAGAATTAAATGCAGTAATTCAGGCCTATGCCATGGCAGGATTTATTCTCAACAGCTTGCCCCAAAAAAATCCAGTCTCTACCCTTTCTCTCATTTTTTAATGTAAGACCCTCCAAGATCGTCATGGGTCACCTTGTGCCTCATATTCCCACCGGACCCTCCTGTTTTTCAGACATCTCCATACAAATCATATGTGACCTAACTATAGCTGATTACTAGTTTATCCAGTTTTAGGTATATGCTCCTCTGGTAATAAAAAAGATCCCTGTGCCAGACACCAGTCATTACCACCAGTCTAAACAATGATCCAGATATAATTATCCTCCTCTCATTTATGTTAATCCTAGGCTTTTCTAGTGGGATGTATAATTTGATTCTTTCATCTAACATTTCAACTTTAAGATCTTTTTAAAGATTTCTTATTTGATCAAGACCCTGTTCACCCTGTGCATATATCGCTTTACTTGGATTCCTTTTTTCATGGTGTGTTTAAAGTTCCAATTTGAACTCCAGTTATTTCTGATGTTCACCTCTATACTGACACCATCATCCCTGATGTCTAAAATGGTCAACCACTGGTCAGTGCCATATTCTGTATTCCGTTGTTCAACAATTCATCCACACAAATGCTCAGTCTCGCATGTAGTATACACTTCATACAACTCCTTGTCTGTATGAAATCTTTTATCTGTTATGCTGGCTTTCCACTTACATTCTGCGTGCAAGTGTCTAGCTCTGCAGAGCCCAATATTGTTTAATGTTAACTCTTTCAGAGGATTATATCCTCACGGAGACCTCACTGGCCCATGCTGTCATCCCGTCATATTTCAAGACTGCAATCATACCGGTGTCTAAAACAGCACCAGCTCTCCTCAGAGCTGCATACTTAGCCCACTGCTCTTCACCCTGATGACTCAGGACTTTGGTGCCAGGTTGAGTGCAAACCACATCATTAACAGAGAAGAGGTGAAACACCTTGTGGACTCGTGTGACAAAAACAATTTGATTCTGAATGTCAACAAAACAAAAGAGACTGTCTTTGACTTCAGGAATGATCAACCAAGTCCCACACCCCTCTGTAATGATTGTACAGTGAACCCGACAATTCGACCAACACAGAGTTGCACTTAAAGAAGGTTTTCATTGTAAAATAAAAAACAAAAGAGTTGAAGTGACAGGCAAGAGTCCAATGTGAGCAGGGAAAAGGCAGTACTGATGACAAGCTGCTCACAGTAGGGATGACGGCAGAGCAGGCTGATGGTGGCTGAGCTGGCAGAAGGCAGAGAGCTCAACAGGCAGAACAGTCCAAGGGGCCAGACATGAATCAAAAACCTTTAAACAGTCCAGGGTCACAACCAGACTCAAAAGCCAATGAGCTATCCAGTGAGGGCATGGCAAGCAGAGAATACACACAGGAAAACAGGACAAGCAAGGCAGTGCACACAAGCACTAAAACGCCGCTCATACATGGCAATGAGAGATGATCTGGCAGAGAATGGCTGTGGAAGGCAAGTATTTAAAGAGGGAGCTCCAGGTGGGAAAACTTGCAGGGAATTAACAGTGGCAGGTGAAGCAAATGAACCAATCAGATGAGTTGAGCAGCATGAGGAGCACAACCAGCCAGCTCAAAAACAACAAAACAGGAGCTGATGTCATGACATGCCTCCTCATTAATGACGCTGCAGTGGAGTAAGTCAACAGCATCAAATTCCTGGGGGTGCAGATCACAGACACTTTGACCTGGTCCCTCCACACCTCTGCTCTTGTAAGAGAGTACAGCACCGTCTGCACTTTCTGCTTTGGATGAGAAGCGCATCCATTACACTGCTTGCAGACGCTGCATGACCAGGGCTCAGATAACCATAAAATACCCCTCCCACTCCCTTCATGGACTATTCACCTTCCTGCTGTAGTGCAATTATACACTGCTTAAAGTTATTTAATGTTTTGTTGTGCAATTATGCACTGTTTAAAGTTATTTAATGTTTCATAAATAACTCTCTGTCTGTTAAGTATTGTCTGGTGATGATCAGCTCTTAAGCTGATATCAAGACAATGGTTGAATGGGATGAATTCGAGCACTAGCGATCTTTTAACAGCAAAACCTGCACACACATAGAATAAAGAGTGACAACTTCTTTTCAAGTTCAAGAATTTAATAACAGGAATAAAATGAACATCCAGAGAACATCACTATATAATGCTGTTTATCTGAATTAATGCTATATTTCAATCAATAAACCCTCTCTACTAGGCTAGTGAAACTTAACTAAACTACTAAGCAAAATGAAGATAAAAAGAAGCTAAGCTAAGGAACTATATACATGTAAAAGAACACAAAAGACAAAACAAAAGTAGTTGATCATCATCAGAATAATTCAGTGAATCCTGGTTCACTGCAGATCTGACTTAAGAACATGGAATGGAGTTAAATATGCTTGACTAATTTAGAACAACATTTGGCATGTGTTCAACCCATTCACAATGCAAATCCTGAGTTAAACAAAACATTATTTGATGAAATAACATTTTGTTTGAGTTAAAGAACCAAAGTTCACCTTAAAGAACATGGAATGAGCTTAAATTAGCTTCACTAATTCAGAACAACATTTGGCATGTGTTCAACCCATTCACAATGCAAATCCCGAGTTACACAAAACATTATTTGAGGAAATAACATTTTAAAGAATGATTTGCTCAGTAAGATCATTACTTTAGGGACGCGTGATTTTATCAATCAATGCGATTATACATCTGGGAGGAATGGGTTGCTGCAGCGATCGGTTGCTAAAATCTGTTACTCCTAAAGTTAAACAAAACGCCTTTAAATCGACATTAATATTCCATATTAATGCGGTAATAACGCTCATAGCACTATCGAACGATGGCGGAGCGAAACGAACAAGCCTTATGCTTGAAGTTACCAGAAGCTAAATAGCGTTTTGGCTAGCAGATTTTCGGCGCTAACTTTAAAAAGCTTCGGCTTCTATTTTAGTCATAATGAGTGGGTTGGATAACATAAACATTAATATCCCATCAATGTATGAAACCCTTGTGGAGATAACATTTGTTATAACCATAAAAACACACTCGAATCGCATTGGCCTGATACAGAATGTTAGCATGAGCTACATCCGTTAGCTCTTTGTTTTTAAAAACACCATGTAAACGCATTACACAAACATTTCCACACAAACCCTTCAACTCTCCCTGCCTAAATCCTGCCAGACCTTTCGGTGCCTCGTGTGAATCCGGTCCACTTTGGCCATCCAAGGAAGACAGCATTGAAAGGGAAACAGGGGGTATGCTGGTTCTTTCTGCAGCGAGCTAGCCCTTAGCAGCAGCAGACATGCGGCCAGCCGCAACGTTGTCGGGATCGGCCGGTCCGAGGCTCTGCATCTTTCTCTGACCCGGTTGCAGTCACGATTTCAGCTCCCTTTTTCTCTCAGCTTGGGAAGTGGGTAAAGGAGGCCGATCCGCGCCGTCTCAAGTCACCTTTCCTGTAACAGCTGAGGAGAAATAAACAAAGTTGTTTTTTGGCATGGAGGGATTCTTTCCTCCGGCACCTGACGCTGAAATTTCATTCATTTTCATTTTCATTCGGGTGAGGGGAGTGGCTGACTTCCTGACTTCCTGTTTGCGGTAAGGCGTATTGTGTCACTTCCTGTTGTTACTGTGTGAACGACGGATTTTTGCTCCAGGCTCTCTCGCTTTTTATCTTTAAACCTCTTTGCTGTAACACCTGTTTCCAAACATAAGCACTTTTAAAACATTTTCTGTGGCTGCTCATGACGTTTGGGAACTCCTCGTGTTTCACACGGTTTGTTCTTTGGCGTGATAACAGGGCGCTAGCCTAGCTTTAGCCTAGCGTTAGCCTAGCGTTAGCCAAGCCTTAGCCTCATAATGGCTTCTCCGTCTCTGACTAAGTCTCCTATCTGCTGCTCTCTGTGTCAGATGTTCAGTTATTCCTCTGCCTCCTTTAGTGATAATGGTACATGTAATAAATGTAGTATTTTTGTAGCTTTGGAGGCGAGGGTGTCAGAACTGGAGACCCGGCTCCGTGCTGTTGAAAAACCAGCTGATAGCCGCTCCTTTGCTAGCGCGGAGCCACAAAGAGTAACTTCACGTAGCGAACCAACAGCCGCACTCGAAACACCGGTTAAGCAGGCCGGCTGGGTGACGGTTCGTAGTAAGCATAGCTCTAGATTTCAGCCCCCAGATCACCACCAACCCATCTGCGTTTCTAATAAATTTTCCCCTCTGAGCGACAGTCTCGCCGAGGAGCCGACCTTAATTATTGGCAGCTCTGTAATAAGAAACGTGGCACTAAAGAAACCAGTGTAAAGATTGGGTTTACCGGGCTGCTGTTACATGTCTATTGAAAACCCATCTTTCCCAGTTCTGGATTTGGCCGCAAGTGAGAAGACATTAAACGAGAGGTAGAACAGTTTAAATACATATTTAATTCATAGAAATTAAATATGGAGACAGCTTACATTACCAATCAAGATGATTTCACCGCGCGGTCGAGAAGTCTGTCTGAAGTAAGTTTTACCAAGACATTCCTTTTATCAACGTCTAAACTCCTCCTGCATGGCTCAGTGGGAGGATGACTGACCCCCTCTCCTTCTGACCACCCCCTCAGGACAATAAAACTCCATGTTTATCTTACGCTGGAGCAGGAAAGGCAGACTCCCCTCTGCTTTCCTCAGTAACCCCAACTAAGATATATTTTTAATTCTCAACAACCCCTCTGTTTTGATCCCTCAAAGATCAAACCAATAACTAGGCTAAACTAAGTATATGTCTAGAAACCCTTAAACAAAATGTAAATGATAAGATGTAATATTGTAACCCACTGTCCCCTCTGTTGGCGACTTATGAAATCAAATGAAGTTCAAATGTTCCCCTTAAATGTAAAATAACCCAAGTATAAGCTAAAAAGCTACTAAACCTATCTGAATCTCTAACCTACTAGAATTAAGAAAAGTAAGCACCTTTATCCGAGAGGTGCAAGGCTAAGGTAAATGTGCAACTACCAGAGACTATTATATGATCTAAATATGACTTTAAGAGTCCTAACCTAGATTAACAAATTGCTTCTTAGAAATAAAGATAACCCATGAAAGCACTATACTCAGATCAAACCACAGAATAAAAAGATTTTCATGCAATACAAAACCAAGATTCTAATGATACTAATATTGAACACCTTATGAATATGGAACTTATAAGACATATGCAGTGATTACAAAAACTCTCATTTTCTTTTTTCTCTTTTACACAATGCATTCAATTGTTGTCATGATGTCTTGCATCTCGGAGATGTCTTCTTCTCGCCTTTAAAGAAGATGGTTTAAAGAGTCAGTGTTCCAACCGCGGTCTCCACACAACTGTATGTTGATCTTTATTAAAAATAAAAAACGAAAACAAAATAAAATTCCAGCTGCCCCTTCCGTGGGTGGCTCTGCGAGATAAGTTGTTCCGGTGATGTCTCCCTGGAACCCTCTGGTGGCTGGTACACATGGCTCTGGAATCAGATTGGCCCCTGACCTCTGTAATTCCGGAGGTTGACTTTGGTCTCAAAAAACTCCTTTCAGTCATATGGAATCATATCCTGTAATGAAATTAACTGAACACTCCCACAAGAAACACACTTCACATCTTCCATTGTTCCATCCTATTTTAGAAATGTAATAGTTAATGAGACATTTTATTGCAATTCCTCTTTCCTCGTCCTTACGCTGTCCTGTAAGAAAATGCAACGACCACACAAATACGTTAATCTCTGGTGAAGATTCCCCTGTCTGTAAAATAAAAAATTAGTTAATGCAGTTGTGAAATCAAAGTATAGTAACGAGACGCATTTGGGGCCCGTTTGTGCTGGACCAACCTTTTGTCTAAGTTTCCTTGAGACAGTGAGTCTGCTGCCTAACTTTTGACCGTCAAATTTAATCTCTTCTCTTAGCTCGGTTCCTGGGGTTAACTGGAACAATCGTAAAACCTTGTGACATGCACTTATCTGCTCACAAGACTGTCATCTCTCCTTGTTGCATCCTGTCCCTGACACATGGTTTACTGAAGTTTGAATGCACCCTTTGTTTCACGACCATCCCCATCCATCCAGGTCACTGGGCCAAAGTCAACATATGTATTACCCCAAACTACACCATTATATATAAGTGATTATATTTCCATAACACTGTTATCCTGTAAGAATGTCAGAATGTTCTTTAGATTAAAGATTAAAGATTACCATCCATCACACCACTCCACACAAAACCTTTCAGCACTCCAAATCTAATAGTATGTCACCACGCTATTAACTTCTGTACCCTTTACTCCATACTCAGATGTCCATGCTGCAACAAAGTTCCTATTTTTAATCTGAGAAAAAAAAGCAAACCCCCATCAGGTCATTTCATAAAATTTAGTCCCCTTGCACTAAATTCCTATCTTAGTTTTCCTTCTATAGATGCCATCCTCATGTCAAAAAGTCGTTACCCTCTTTTTTTCTTAGTATATATAAAGTTGTTTATTTCATTTAACATTCACTTTATTGTTCTGCTAAGACTGTGGGCCTGTTTTCAAAAACCCCCCTCATAAAAGCCACTTCTAATTTACGGTCCAGGCTTGTACCTTTGAGAGTCAACTGAACCAACATTGGAGAGCCATGGAAGAATTCTTTTGGGGTTTTATAAACAACGTTATCTGATTTGATTTGATTTGCAACGCAGTGACAGACCTCCCCCTTGGGGTCCTGCACAAGAACACCTCATCCACGTTACTGGTGCCAAGGGTTGATATAAGGGTTAAGATCTGTATAACTTTAAGATACACTATTATCATATAAATGTTTGTGTCCTATCCCTCTGTTTGAAACAAAATGAATTTTGTTACAAAACATTAACAAAGAATAGTATTAGTCATCATAGGGAATCAATTAACTGCAAATACTTATCTGAATCGAAGTAGGCAGAAGTTGCATAAGATGAGTGTATTGAAGTGAAATAATAACTAGGAGTTTATGTTCTCAGTGACACACCGCAATTTAACTTTCTGAGAATGCTGGATGTTCCAATGTATTTACATACTAAGACAGGGTGGTTTTTCTGAGCAAAAGACATATAAAACATTGTATAACCTAATTAAAATACCTGATAATAAAACAAATCCTGGTGATCGTCTGGTGTATCGCAGCTGGCAACTTTTATATAGAAAATGGAAAACTCTCATTAGCTTCAATAACCTAACACATTGTCTAACCCAGGATGTGCCTCACTGATAAGAAATAGTATTTTGTTTTAAAGCAGGATGTGGACCCAGACCACGACTTTGCATCCCAGAGACTAGTCGTAAAAATGTCCTGCCAGGAAGTGTGGAGCCGATAGTAACCCCCCCGTGCTTAAATTTATGACATGCAGTTGTTCCCCAGAGAGACAACTCAACTGTGACCCCACACGAAACTGGAGCACGCAAAAAGTTTTCCCACCCCAGTGGATTTTCTGCCCATAGAAGATATGGTAAAATACACCTGCTGCTATTTAATTATGAGCAATATGGTCCTGGACATAATAGAATTAAAACTCATGTTTAAAAGGAACACATCAAAACTGCAAAAAATTTAATAGAAATTAGAATATTTTTCAAAACCGCAAACCTGTGCACTGGGATACGCTCAATTCGGCTGCCTTAAGAAATGTTTTACCCAACTCCAGTTCCATTTGCCTAGCAGCTCAAACATGGAGAGACAGAAAGAATATGAGAATACAGGCCATAGCACATTCCATTAAATTTGTTCAATAATATTGGTAGAAATAACTGTGTATGCTTTACCTTAAGAATGTTTGATACCAGGCTGCGGCACCTGAGATGGACTCGGATTGACATGCAACAGATTCAGGCAGACATGAGATCGGAGTTAAGACGTCATATTCAAGGCTTTCATGTGTGACACTCCACATTCCTTCCCCATGTGTTGCAAGAGCTGGTCGCTGCAATGTCTTTGCGAGCACCTCAGTGACAAAGTCCCCTTTTCATAACTCAGAGTCTGATGAAACAGGTGGCTCCAATGTGCGCAAAAATTCATAGTCACTTGGAATCTGCGCTGTTCATGAGCGCTAGCCACTTTTCCAGGGTGCAGAAACATTGTTCATGGGAGCGTTATCCCCTTGCTGGGATACTGACCTGGAGGTGAGGTCGTATTGGGACTTCATGCCAGGACTTGGTGACTCGATGGCAGGCTGACTTGCTGATGCGTAACAGTCACATGCCCAGTGTCCAGTGTCTGTAGGTGTTTGAAAAGTTCTGACACGTCCACCTCGTGTATTTGGTCCGTTGCTCCATTCCCCATGTCTGCCGATCCGCCACAATGCCATCCGGGTTCATGGCAGGAACAACAAATCTGGAATCAAATAAAGAACAGAAAAGTGGAGGAGACGCCCCCCCCTCTTTTAATTAAATTAGAGACATTGCTTGGTGTAATCTGCCGCTTACTGTCACTCCCATCCTATATTGTTTGCCAATAACTGTAATTTTAATAACTTTTAGTGATTAACAAACTCAAATGTTGTGTATCACCCCTCCTTTGAGTCACAGGCAAATCGTGTCTCAAGTGTTTTTTATCCACAACCATTCACATCAGAATGAAGAAAGTACCCCCATTTAACACGACTTCTTTGAATAATTCACCCAGAGTGGATCAATTCGGTTTAGGATCCACACCTGTGTGTTTGATCCATTTTTCTGTAGCTTGAGTTATGTAATCTTTAAGATGCTGTTGCAGGTCCCAGGCAAATTCAGGAAGCTCTACTGATGTGGATAATGGAAAGTGCTGTGTAATTGCAACTTCCAAGGAAGAAAGTACAAAAAACACTAAAGTTACATTTTAAAAATGGCTCCAAAATCAGTTTTGTGCCTTTGTTTAAAAAATAATTTAAGTCAAATTCTGCCAGCCACGATCGATCACCAGCAAATGATGTTGACAAGTTTATTCACCAGAATTTGCATAGTACCAAACGAACAAAGATTCCTCTGTTCTTAAATTACTGTGTGACAAGGGCATCTGCATTTTGTGGGACTATGAAAATGTGATTACATATAAGGAATAATTTAGGGACCGTCCTGTGATGATCCCGTAATATTTTCTGTATCTACTAGTTTCTGCCGTTCTGCAATATCAGTATCTATAATAAAACAATGCGAACCATTAACATTGGTCAGATTCCTCAATTTTAGCTGCTTCCTTTGAGGATAACTTCAAAACTGCCTCATGACTAAATGCAGGGTTAACAAAATCTATCAAATTAGCCGTAATATCCTTTTGCCCACACTATTAAAGTCCAGTTTAACATTAACTGTTAACTCTGTTTAATTCTACTTACTGTGTTTTTCCCAGGCCTGCAAATGAGCAAAAGCTGATAGGGTTTACTACTCTCTATTAATCAGCTAGATTGAAGTCTGACGAATTATATCTATTTATTTATTTATTATAACTAGGGCTATCAAACAATGAAAACCTTTTAATCACATTTTAATCGCAAACTATATTTTATTTCTGAATGTGTATACGTCCATTAGGCATTTTAAAATGCTATTTTGCAATAGATAACGCTAGTTAAAATTACACTCTAACAGAAGGTGTTAGAAAAATGTAAATGTCATCATTTTATTTTTATCAAGCCACAGACATTTGGTTTGCTTTAAGAGCTTGCTTCCAGGAAGGTTCTGTTGTTTTTAATCTTAGATAAAATGGTTTCCTCAGATAAGGAAGTCTCCCCCATCCAACTGCGCATGTAGCTGGTGATTTGATCATCACCCTTTGTTCTCCCCCATGTTGTAAACTCAAGATTGTGACCAAATCCTCCTGACCCCATGTGATGTGTGAGAACAAAGACAAGGGGACAGAGGCAGCCCGGGACAGTGAACTCAAGCTTGTGAAAGAACAAGTCTAATGCTCCTAAATTTTTCAACAACTTTTCCAAACGTCTAACCTCTTTCTAACTTTTAGACTACAATTTATAATAACATGTTCTCCAAAACTTACCAATTTCTCTTTCTTTCTCCAAATGAAACACTCACATCAGATGGTTAAGACTCCAAATCACTTTTTCTCCATTCAAGTTTTTCCTGCACTTCAACAAAAAGTCATTAGCACATCAACCTCTTTTTCCGAATTATTTCTAAATTCTCCTTAAGTTATACCCAAGATCACTATTTTTTAAACCCATGCAATCTGCTCCAGACTGCTTCTCTCTCTCAGACTCACACACGTTGGGAAAATCACACACAGAGTCATACACACGCAGACACCCACACTTCCAAGAGCCGCAGCCGCAAACAGTATCTCCTTTTCTCACAAAAAAGGATACCCATTCAAACCGAGTTATTCAAACTTCAGACAAGACAAACAAACATTTAAGACGGACAGCTTGCGCGTCACAGAGAGACCCTTGTCCCTTCCGTAGTCGACGGAACGTTCCCTTATTTTTAAAATCGCCTTGTCTAACCGTCGTGCTCCAGAACCCCGTTCTGGAGCTAGAAAACAATTCCTTTGTTCTCCTGGGGGCCCCCTTTTTTAATCTCTTATCTTCTATAACAGCTCACTTTAAAGGTCTTGCTGTCCTAGCCTCAACTTTTAGATATTTATGTATTCTTGGCCGTTCCTATCGCTACGTTTCTTTGGAGAGTCTCCTTTCTCCGAGATAACGTTTCATCTCAGTCCTAAAAACCACCAGTTCGTCAGTCTGGAGTTAAGATGACCAAACCTCGAGACTATTTTTATTCTTTGTATTTTATCTTTTTATTGTCTTTTATTTATATTTTTTACAGCCTCAACATTTAAGTTTCTCGACTGTTATCTCTGTTTTATTGTATTTTTCCGACAGTCTCACCATAAGGTTCTTGACTGTTTCTTCTATTTTATCGTTCTATCTTCTTTTCACGTTTATTTTGACGCAAACTTACACATAAATCCCATTCGCCCTTTTTGTGGTTTCAACATAAATTCCATTCAAACCTAGTTGTTCTGTTCAACCTCTGATATTTTGAGAATTGAGTCTCTTAAACCACAGCATCACTTAATTTAGCCTACACATCATTTTGCCAATGGAGAAAAATCTCCTTACTTTTTCGGTCGACCTGTGATGCTGCAGAATTAGTCCTCTTTTCGTGTCCAATTTTCAAACAGATTCTTTACTCACAGCCAAAATCCGGGTCACGGCACCATGTAAAGATTGGGTTTACCGGGCTGCTGTTACATGTCTATTGAAAACCCATCTTTCCCAGTTCTGGATTTGGCCGCAAGTGAGAAGACATTAAACGAGAGGTAGAACAGTTTAAATACATATTTAATTCATAGAAATTAAATATGGAGACAGCTTACATTACCAATCAAGATGATTTCACCGCGCGGTCGAGAAGTCTGTCTGAAGTAAGTTTTACCAAGACATTCCTTTTATCAACGTCTAAACTCCTCCTGCATGGCTCAGTGGGAGGATGACTGACCCCATCTCCTTCTGACCACCCCCTCAGGACAATAAAACTCCATGTTTATCTTACGCTGGAGCAGGAAAGGCAGACTCCCCTCTGCTTTCCTCAGTAACCCCAACTAAGATATATTTTTAATTCTCAACAACAGGAACCATAGTTAAATGCCTACCAGGGGCCAGAACGGGCGACATAGAATCCTACCTAAAACTGCTGGCTAAGGATAAGCGTAAATACCGCAAAATTGTTATTCACGCTGGCGGTAATGACACCCGGTCACGCCGATCAGAGGTCACCAAAGTTGGTGTTGCTTCGGTGTGTGAGTTTGCTAAAACAATATCGGACTCTGTAATTTTCTCTGGTCCCCTGCCTGATCTGACCAGTGATGACAAGTTTAGCCGCATGTCATCATTCAACCGCTGGTTGTCTAGGTGGTGTCCAGAAAACGACAGATCAAAAACTGATCTAAAGGGAACAAATCATAAAAATCTAATAAAAATCCATACAGATCACTTTTAACCAAAAAATAAAAGAATTAAATGTGGTCTATTAAATATAAGGTCTCTCCCTCCAAAGACTTTGTTAGTTAATGAATTGATTTCTGATAATCAGATTGATTTGTTTTGTCTCACAGAAACCTGGCTACAAGAGGACTACGTTAGTATAAATGAGTCAACTCCCTCCAGTTATTCAAATTTCCACATTCCCAGATCTGTGGGAAGAGGAGGAGGAGTGGCAACCATCTTTCACTCTGATTTATTAATTAGTCCCAGGCCAATTAATAATTACAGTTCTTTTGAACATTTAACCCTCAGTTTCCCTCATCCAAACTGCAAAGCAATAAAACCTCTTCTGTTTATTGTTTTGTATCGTCCACCAGGCCCTTACACTCAGTTTTTGGATCAACTGTCAGACTTCTTATCTGATTTGGTGTTAAATACTGACAAGGTTATTATAGTGGGTGATTTTAACATCCATGTTGACACTGAATGTGATAACCTTAGTGTAGCCTTTAAAACTATCCTAGATTCAATTGGTTTTGCTCAAAATGTGCATAAGCCAACGCACTCTCGGCTCCATACTTTGGACCTTGTGCTGACATATGGCATTGATTGTGAAGAATTAACAGTATTCTCTCACAACCCTGTCCTATCTGATCATTTTTTAATAACATTTGAGTTTAATCTAACCGATTTCTCCACCCCCAAAAGAGGGTTCCATTATAGTAGATCTTTATCGGATAATGCTGTATCAAAACTTAAAGAGTCTGTCCCCCTCTTAATATCCTCAGTATTGCAGAAATGCCCTGTAGATGGCAGCAATGCTGTTTCTTCCCATTCACAAATAGATACATTTGCTAACAGTGTGACTTCCTCATTGCGTTCTGCATTAGATAATGTAGCTCCCTTGAAAAAGAAGGTGATAATTCACAGGAAGCTGGCTCCCTGGTTTAATTCAGAGCTGCGTTCCTTGAAGCACAATGTTAGGAAATTGGAGAGAAAATGGCGCTCTACACACCAAGAGGAATCCTACTTAATCTGGAGGGACAGTCTATTGTTGTATAACAAGACCCTTCGCAGAGTTAGAGCAGCATATTTTTCATCATTAATTGAAGAGAATAAAAATAATCCTAGATTTCTCTTTAGTACAGTTGCCAAACTTACTCAGAGCTGCAGCTCTGTTGATCCATCCATTCCCTTAGCTCTTAGTAGTAATGATTTTATGGGATTCTTCATAAATAAAATTGATGCCATTAAAAATAAAATAATTGGCATCCTCCCAAACATGATTACCTCATCCCCAGTAAGTAAGGCAGCATTGGAGGAATCTTTAGAACCTGCGCTGTGTCTGAACTGTTTAGAAGCAGTAGAGCTTTCTGAGCTATCTAAAATCTTAGCTTCATCTAAACCTTCTACCTGTATGTTAGACCCAATCCCAACCAAGTTGTTTAAGGAGGTATTCCCTTTGATCAGTGGTCCTATTTTAGACATGATTAATCTATCCTTAGTAAATGGATATGTACCACAGGTTTTTAAAGTAGCTGTTAGTAAACCTTTACTTAAGAAACCTTCTCTTGATCAAGATGAGATAGTAAACTACAGACCTATATCTAATCTTCTTTTCTTATCTAAAATTCTTGAGAAAGTAGTTGCTAATCAACTTTGTGAACATTTACAAAGCAATGACCTACTTGAGGAGTTTCAGTCAGGCTTCAGAGCTCATCATAGCACTGAAACAGCTCTGGTGAAGGTCACTAATGATATTCTCATGGCCTCAGATAATGGACTTGTGTCTGTACTTGTCCTGTTAGATCTTAGTGCTGCATTTGATACAGTTGATCACAATATTCTCCTACAAAGACTTGAACATACTGTAGGGATTAAGGGGAAAGCATTAGGCTGGTTTAAATCTTATCTGTCGGACAGATTCCAGTTTGTTCATGTTAATAATAAATCTTCCTCAAACTCTAGGGTCACCTGTGGAGTACCACAGGGTTCAGTCCTTGGACCAATTCTCTTTACTATATATATGCTTCCGATCGGCAAAATTATCAGACAGCATGGGATTAATTTCCACTGTTATGCTGATGACACTCAGCTATATCTATCCATAAATCCTGATGAATCCAATCAATTACTTCGACTGCAGTCATGTCTTGATGACATCAAAAGCTGGATGACTTTAAATTTCCTGCATCTAAATTCTGACAAGACCGAAGTTGTAATCTTTGGGCCAGAGTCCTCAAAAAATAAACTTCTTAACCAATCACTTAATCTGGATGACATTAACTTGGCCTCTGGTAATAAAGTAAAAAACCTTGGTGTTATTTTTGACCAAGACATGTCATTTAAATCCCATATTAAACAGGTTTCCAGAGTTTCCTTTTTTCACCTCCGGAATATTGCCAAAATTAGAAACATTCTGTCCAGGAGTGATGCTGAAAAACTAGTCCATGCATTTGTTACTTCAAGGCTGGACTATTGTAATTCTTTACTATCAGGAAGTCCACAAAATGCAATTCAAAGTCTTCAGCTTATCCAAAATGCTGCAGCAAGAGTTCTGATGAAAATCAACAAGAGGGATCATATTTCTCCAATTTTAGCTTCCCTTCATTGGCTTCCTGTTAAATCAAGAATATAATTTAAAATTCTTCTTCTAACGTATAGGGTAGTTCATTGTTATTGTTTTGATGCGGGTTTTTCGCGCATGCGCGCCGGATTGGTAGGCAAAAGGCGAACACAATGGCAGACGCAAACAGCGAAACTGACGAGTTCTCCACGTATTTTTCTTCTTTAGATCGCGTATTACAAGATCGTTTTAAGAGTAAGTTGATGGTTGATGGTATCAGGTTGCCAGATCCACACAGCAAAAGCCTGAAGGGACGGAGCCAGTCTGTGAAATGCTGGCCAAGTGTCCGTACCGCGACATACAGCTGCCTTATACTTCGGTAAAGTTAGAAAGATATTCACAGATTCGGCTTTTCCGGATCAATAACTCATCGGCGGATGATTTATTCTACAAAACAGACACCTCTCTGTAACCACAGCAAGGCAGACAGTGAGCTGCAACCATAGTTTCCTCAAAACGAGTCTCCCACCGCGCAGGGAGAATTACATTGGACCCAGGCCAGTACAGACAAGAGAGCATGGAAGCATGAAACCACTGGACCCGCCCGGTAGGTTAAAAAAAAATGTTCACTACAGATTATTTTGGTGTTTTTGTCTTGTTAAAATGGGTGGGGGTGTCGGCGACATTGCAGCGTAAACACAGAGCGGCTGCTGCTCCAGGCAGCCAGAGAAGCCGCTTCTGCTGGTAGAAGCGGTAGCGGTAGCAGAAGCGGCTGCTGTAGCAGCAGCAGAAGCGGCTTCTCCGGCCCCTGTAGCGATCGCCACCTCCCCTCCGCCGCTATTTAAGTAGAACAATGACTAGAGCAGAATTAAGTTGTATTTACCGGAGATGAAGTGTAGGCTGCAAATTCTATCGTAGTCTGATGTCTCCCCCAGTCCATTGGTAGTGTCTGCCTGCGCTCTTTTGAAAATATCCATTTCTTTCTTCGGTAAACGACAGAAACGTACATCCAACGATTTGGAATGCCTCTCTGTGCAACCGGGAGCACAACATGTCGTAGGCATTGTTTAGATTCCAAAAATAAACTAACTAAAAGTACGCTCTAAATCACCCGTTTTGTCATGTAGTAGACGAGAGCAGCTGTGCTTTTTGCCTACCCCGCGGACGCGGATGTAGCGCTGACATCACGCGTGACGTCACGCGTGAACTACCCTATAAAGCCCTTAATAATCAAGCTCCATCATATATCAGAGCTCTGATTACTCCGTATGTTCCTAACAGAGCACTTCGCTCTCAGACTGCAGGTCTGCTGGTGGTTCCTAGAGTCTCTAAAAGTAGAATGGGAGGCAGATCCTTTAGCTATCAGGCTCCTCTCCTGTGGAACCAACTCCCAGTTTTGGTCCGTGAAGCAGACACCCTGTCTACTTTTAAGACTAATCTTAAAACCTTCCTTTTTGACAAAGCTTATAACTAGAGTGGCTCATGTTACTCTGAGCTACCTTTATAGTTTTGCTGCTATAGGCTTAGGCTACTGGAGGACACCAGGGCCTACTTTTCTCACTCTACTGATTTCTACTGTTCTCCAGTCTACTGTTCTCCAGATTTGCATTGCATTACATTGAAATGACTGTTGTCATTTCAGCTTTTAACTTTTTGTTCTCTCTCTTTGTTCTTCATAGTAGGTACACCTGGTCTGACGTTCTGTTGACTGTGAAATCATCCAGAGAGGACAGATCACCGACTATTACCATCTAATGTAGAACAGATTACTAGATCAATGTGTGCTTCTGTGCTTTTTTGTCTCTCTTGTTGTGTCTCTGCTCTGTCTTCTGTAACCCCAGTCGGTCGAGGCAGATGACCGTTCATACTGAGCCCGGGTCTGCCGGAGGTTTTTTTTTTCCTGTTAATGGGTGGTTTTTCTTCCCACTGTCGCTTCATGCTTGCTCAGTATGAGGGATTGCAGCAAAGCCATGTACAATGCAGACGACTCTCCCTGTGGCTCTACGGTTCCCCAGGAGTGAATGCTGCTTGTCGGGACTTTGATGCAATCAACTGGTTTCCTTATATAGGACATTTTGACCAATCTGTATAATCTGACCCAATCTGTATAATATGATTGAACTTGATTTTGTAAAGTGCCTTGAGATGACATGTTTCATGATTTGGCGCTATATAAATAAAATTGAATTGAATTGAATTGAATTGAATTTAAGTTAAGAAAGCAGACTTAACTCTGATTTGCCCGGTCATGTCCCCCGGGCGAAGAGAGATCTCTCCCCATGCCTGGCTTGTGCAGCTGGCTTCCCAAGCCAGCCTCTCTCCTCGAGGGCTCAAGGGAAGAAGAAGTGGTGAAGACTGAGAGTCTGGCCAGAAGTCATCTGACCTCTTCTCTGTGGGGAGTGGTCTGGGTTCACAGCAGGCACCCTGCTGTGAGACTGTCTTTGATTTGGGTGTGAAATACATTTTGGTCCCTCCACCATGGTACAAGTTCAGAATTCAATCTGACTTCATTCATCCTCTTATCATGGCTTTAATATCCTGGCACAACACTGCCATCTGAGAAGAAGTTAAGTAGCATCAAATGAAGAACAACTAGATTCCTTAACAGCTTCATTACTCACACCATAAACCTGCTAAACTCCCAATAATCCCCCCTCTCTTACAAACAAAACTAGTCACTTTACATGGTCACTGTGAACTTTATTGCACTGAGTAACTAGACTATCTGCACCATCATATAGTTAGTTTTCTAAATAGAAAAATTATTTCTATTTTCTAAATGCCACAATAGTGAGAGCGATAATTTTTTTAGACCTTATTTTGTTAATTTCTTGAAGGCCATTTTTGTTAATAACCCTTGCCTTTAAACTGTATGACTTGGGTCAAATGTTTTGGATATCCTTCCACAAGCTGCTCACTAAAGTTGGCAGGAAACTCTCCTGACAGAACTGGTGTAACTGAGCCATGTTTGTGGGCTGCCTTGCTCACACATGCCTTCTCCGCTCTGCCCATAAATGTTCAATAGGATTGAGATCATGGTTATTGATGGCCACTCCAAAATGTTGACTTTGTTATCCTTAAGCCATTTTGTAACCAGGTTGGCTGTATACTTCACATCAACATCCATTTGGAAGACCCATTTTCACCCAAGCTTCAACGTTCTTGTTCTGAAATGTTGCTTCAGTATTTTTCACATAATTTTCTTTTCTCATGATGCCATCCATTTTGTATAGTGCACCTGCCCCTCCTGCAGCAAAACACCCCCCCCCCCCCCAACATGATGCCGCTACCCTATATCACAGCAGGCTTGAAAGCTTCCCCCTCGTCCTCAAACTGGAACAGTGGTCACTATGGCCAAACAGTTAAACTTTAGATTCATCAGATCACAGGACAGGTCTCCAAATTTTCATTTCTTTGTCCCTGTGGGCATTTGCAAACTGTAATCTGGCATTTATGTGTTTCTTTAGGAGTAATGGCATCTTCCTTTTAGCCCATGTTGATACAGTACTCGTTTCACTGTGGATGATGACGACACACTTAGCCAGCATCTTCACAAGGTGTTTTGCTTTTGTTCTTGGGTTGGTACACATTTTGGACCAAAGCACTCTGGGACATGAAACTTCTTCTTTCTGAGCTTTATGATGGCCGGACAGTCCCATGCATATAGTTGTTTGAACACATGAACATGGCACTTTCAGGCTTTTAGAAATTGCACCAAAGGATGAACCAGACTTGTGCAAGTCCACAACTTTTCAACAGTTTATCACCTGCACTACTAGAGAAAACAAAACTCTGGGTTTGTTTTGGGCAAATGTCGAGAACTCATGCATCTCAGGCAGAAGAAGAGGAAGAAGGGAACGAGCATTGTACATGTGCGCAACTATAGAGCAGTGACAAATATGGCGGTCGATACCGGAGCAGCTGTTGTTGTTCCTCACAGCTTTCGGCTATTGGAGGAACTGGAAGAAGGTCAAAAAGGTGGTGGAGATTGTAGAGTGAGCTTGCAGATGATGATGACATGATTCTAAGACTTATTATGAAGGCAGAATGTAATCTGAAAATTGACTGTGGTCCAACATACCCAGAGCACCCATCTATTGTACACTTCGTGAATAAGATCAACTTGAATGTCGTGAACAGTTCAACTGGTGTGGTTGACATAAAGCCTGTCTCGGCACTGTCCCGGTGGAAGAACTCCCACGACATCAAACAGCATATGATCAAGAAAGAGAACAGCAGGCTCTCTCAGGTGCCTGAAGGCCAAGTGTACAGCAACTGAAGCTGCTGCTACTGTCAACCCTGTCTCCCTCTGTCCGTCTCATTCACACACACACACACACACAGCATCCTACACACTCTGAAACGGTTCAACCACCATGCTTTCCCAAGACTGTCTGCACCCATTCCTTGGAGAATGTTCCGTTGCACTAGGAAGAGTATCCAGCCACTTTACTTAGTTCCCAAATGTCCATCATGCTGATCAGCTAAAAGAAATCCTAAACAGGAAACATTGTTTTAAGCTATGATTTTGTTCTTTACGTCCAGACTGTGAAATAACAAATGACCTGAAGGAATGCGTCAGTGTATTTTGGGATCATAAGAGGCTGTCAAGCATTGAAGACATTTTGAACTAGACAAACCATAAGATACAAGAAAATGCTGGAAAAGGGTCCCCAGCAAAGACCAATGATTTAGCACATGGCCTAGATTGACTGCATTAGTTTCAAATTTCCAAGTACATTCATAAGTTTACATTCCAAGATGTAAACTTATGAGGATCCTTTGTGGCACTAATGCATGTCCAATACAAAAAGTATTTTTTTTTGGATGCTAATTCTATGTGTAGGGTGTTGCTGTTATATTTAACTTTTTTTCCCAGACGTATGTGCCATGTGGTTTGTGCTAATTATTGGCAGCTACTGGGAGATGGGGCTGGGGGCTTTTCTATATGCTCAAAACTTATTTTTTTATAATCGGCGCATTTTCAAGGTCACCATTGGAATGTCATCTGTGAGGAACATGAGGCACTGGGAGTTTTGTCCTAAAATCTTGTGTTTATTTCCTTTGTCACTGGGCCAAGCGGTGTATTCCATGGATCTGTCTCTTCTGTCATTCAATGAATGCTCACTAAAGATGGTGTATGTCTTTGGATGTTTATTTTGTAATTGGGTAGAGTCTAATCAGGATGACGGTCACCTGTTGGATGTTTTATTTGAATTAAACATTATTATGTTTGCAAAAAAATGACTCATACATCTTTAAAGAAAGACCTCCTTTTGGTAAATCAGATCACAATCTTGTTTTTCTCTGTTCAGAAAATAAGATGTTTTTTTAGAGGCAACCTTCAGTAAAGATAACAGTGAGGAGACGGTAATAGGAAGCCAAAGAAAACCTTAAGGGTTGTTTTGAGGAACCAAACTGGCATGCACTGTGCCAGCCACATGGAGAGGCCATCATTGCCATGACTGAGTGTATGACTGACTATGTACAATTCTGTCAGGATAACACCATCCCTTCCAGAACAATGAGATGCTTTCCCAACAACAAACACTGGATCACCAGTGAAGGAACTGCTGAATAAGGAAAAAAAGAGTCTTCGGGAAGGGAGACAAGGAAGTACTGGGGAGTATACAGAAGAAACGTAAAGTCAAGATAAGAGAAAGCAAGGAGGTGTACAGGAAGAAGCTGGAGAACAAGCTCCAGCAGAACAATATAATAGTAATATCATCCTTATTGTCATTGAAACATACATTACAACAAAATTTGTTCTCTGCATTTAACCCATCACCCTTGGGGAGCAGTGGGCTGCCATGTGCGGCGCCCGGGGAGCAATCAGGGGTTAAGGGTCTTGCTCAGGGACCCAGAGTGCAGGCACTGGGGGTCGAACCGGGTACTTGCAACCTTCTCTGAGTGCAAGCGCGCTGCTCTAACCACTAGGCCACCGCTTCCCCTGGTAAGAGACGTGTCAGTTTAAACTGGTCAGTTTAAAATTGGTCAGTTTAAACTGGTTCAAACTGACCAATTCTGACCAATCTGTCTGTATTATTTGATTGAATTTGACTTTGTAAACTGCTCTTACCAACCACAGTGAAGTAAGTTCTCTCCTCCCATTATTTTCTGCACCTGCTACCATTTAAAAACTTAGCTCATCTCTCTCCTCTGTAGACGAACCTGAAAGCGGATTCCATAAATATCAAGCTGACATCGGTGGATTCGATCCCTTTTGAATCTTTTCACAGTTTTGTAAATTAACCTCCTTCCCTCTAACTGATCTGAGTGATTCTGCACGTGGGTCAGGAAATTATCTCTAAACATGACAGGCACTATATAAATAAAATTGAACTGTACTAATTTCTCATGTCTTTTACCTGAAGTGTTGCAACAAAATTTTGCTCAAATGTATATTTAGTTCAGTGACAAAGTTGGTCTAAATGTAAAAATATCATTAGGAAAACTTTAAACGCCCTTTTGTGCAACTTTCCTCATGGGTTGCCACCAACATTCCAATCTGTTGCGTTGCACATACTTTCCTTACTATGGAAAACATTACATTAAGCCAATTCCCATGTCCTAATGAACCTAGGGACTTTTGTCCTATAGCCCTGACCTCTGTGTTAGTGAAGGTTCTAGAGATTGTCAGGGTTCTCTGTGTCTTGCTGCTCTAACTCTACTCCTCAGGTGTGTCTAGTTGGCTGAGGAGGCGTGGCCCACACCTGCAGCTCGTTGCAGGCGGCTTCCTCTGGCTTCTTAAGCAGAACGCTGACAGATGGAAGACGCCAGAGCCTTAACCAGTCGTGGTACAACGTGGCCTCTGTCCCAACTCTCGGAAACCAGCTTGTGAGTTTTTTTACTCTTCGTTTTTTGACTAATTTTTGGATCTCTCTGTTTTCGCCTCAGATTTTGGTGCTTGGATGCACTCACCTGTCTTGACGTCTCGTTCGAAGAAACAGACCAGCAGAACCTGTCTGCTCAGATTATGCTCTGGCGCTCCCCTCATACTTCCTGGATGTTACCCAGCGAGGCCTGAGATCCCCTTTCCCGGGTTCTGTTGGTTCTGTGTTCACTCTGGTCAATCCATCTGTCAACCGTTGCCGATGAGGCTCGCTCAGGATCCCTCGCCAGTTACATCTGCCGTCCTCAGCCACTAGCCGCCTATCTCCAGCAGCGTAAAGTCATAGAGTCCTCCCGACGCTACTTCTTCCCGGTTAGGTCCGCCCAGCCCAATGGTAAGCAGCGCCACTTCTAGCAATTCTCCGGGTTCTCCTTTCAGAGTTACTCACTCCCTCTCTCTTGCAGACTCTCCAGCCGTGACGTTCTGACCCAGCTGAATCACCTGTAGTTCCGTCCGTAGATCTGCCTGTTTCCAAAATAAACATCTTAAAACTGTGCATTGCCTCCCGTTCGTATCTGCATGTGGACTCGTCACCTGAAAACCATGACAGAGATTATACCTCATCTTGTCAGTGGAAATCAGAACAAACTTGATCCATATCAATTTGCTTCCAAGCAGTGACAAGGAACAGAGGATGCTGTTGACACCCTGGTCCATGTCTTTGTCAAAGAGATAAACATCATGCATGTGCAAAGGAATGCTTTCTGGATAAAAAAGATTTCATTTGCATTTAACTTAATACAAGTTTGTTTTAAAATAAACCAAAAGAGATTGAATTTATTTTTGATTTGCTGGTATGCCGTTGTCCTGACAGTCAGTCGAGATCAGAATCAGCTATTTGGTTAAAATGATCAAACCTTGTCATCTGCTGCCATAACTAATGTTGAGGCTCCCTAAGGATGTGTGAGATTGCCCTTTTTTTATTCATGCTTTACACCAATGATTGTCTATGCACTAAATCAATACAAATTTAAATACTACTCCAATGCATGGTGGGTTTTTTGTGTGTCCAGTCTGGCAATAAGAATCATCTTAATGCCAAAAAGAGCCCAACAGATTTTACTTTCACAAGTGGAGCCTTACTATTTTCACCATAGTGCTCCGCTTGATTTATATATGCAGGAATCTTTATTAGATTTATTCTGGGACTATTTCATGTTCAATGGACACTGAAATGAGAAGGTAAAAGAGGAAAAAAATGGAGAGAAACATGAGACAAAATGCTAAAAGAGAGAAAAGGTGATGAAGGAAAGGGAGAGAGCAAGATAACATCCTCTGAGTCTGCTTCTACACCTGCAAAGAGAGATGCAAAACCAGCCAATAAAGTATTACAGGTACAAACAACCAACGCCTTGATACATCACTGAAGAATATACAGTATTAATTAATATGACATGTATGAAGTGACAGCTAGAGCGAATGATAGGGGTTTTCTGTATAGAAGTGACTCTGTAAGTGGCTGAATACAAGCACCTGCAGGTGTTTGAGCGTACTAGTTTATGTAAGGTTTTTCCATAAGAAAAAAGCTCGATAGTGGTTGTGAGGACCAAAGACCCACTCCCCAGAGCACCGAGGCAGACGCCAGGGGAACCAAAACCCCAGATGCTCAAAGGGACCCCCAGAGTAAAGGTGCCAACTGTAATGACCGGGGTCCGAGCCCGAATTCAAACCACACACAGAGCCGGATGTTTAGGAGCTTTATTGCCACAAAGAAGGTAGGATGGATCAGGACCGGGCTGAAGAAGACTGGAGATGGTGGAGATTGAGCAGGCAGACGGGTACGGTGGTCCTCAGAGCCACCGCAGACGGGACGCAGGAGCACCGACAGAACGAGCCTGATGAGCTCCGGAGCTGGGTCTAAAGCGTGCTGACGAAGTGAGACAGGTGGTGCGTCGGTACAGGGATCAGGATGTGAAGGAGGACTGTGGCTGTGGTGCGTCAGGGTGAAAGCCAGTGGGAGGCAAGATCCACTAACCTGGGATGGCGTGAGGTAGCAGACTGGCTGGCGAGGAGTGCACAGGCTGGGGAGCAGAAGTGAAGCTGGACATCTGGTGATTGAGGGAGTGCAGAGTCTTGGAGATCAGACAAACCAGCAAAGACAAACTGAAAGAGGAGTGCTTATATAGGGATGGGCTGACAGGAGTAATTAGAGCAGGGAATCAGTTGCAGGTGACGGTGATCAGTAGGGAGGAGGTGATCAGGCGAAACATTGAGCTAGAATCATTACAGAACCCCCCCCTCAAGGGCGGATTCCAGACGCCCAAAACCGGGCATAATAGGGGCAGACCTGACAAAGACCAAAAAACGAAAAACTACCCACCCAGGGTGGGCGGAGGGAGGCATAGGATGGAGGGCCAGGAACCAAAGAACAAAAAACAACCCCAACCGGGCGTACAAATATGTGGGGGGGTGCTGGACTGCGCCAACTTGGTGAGGCGCGCCGGGCAGCGCTGGCTCGGAAGCGGCGCCCAGGGGCGAGTCCGTTGGGACCCGGCTCTGGGGAAAGGTTGGGTCTGCAGGGGGGCGCCTGGCTACAGGCGACAGACGGGGAAGCCTGGCTACAGGCGACAGACGGGGAAGCCTGGCTACAGGCGACAGACGGGGAAGCCTGGCTACAGGCGACAGACGGGGAAGCCTGGCTACAGGCGACAGACGGGGAAGCCTGGCTACAGGCGATAGACGGGGAAGCCTGGCTACAGGCGACAGACGGGGAAGCCTGGCTACAGGCGACAGGAGGGAAAGCCTGGCTACAGGCGTCTGGAGGGAAAGCCTGGCTACAGGCGTCTGGAGGGAAAGCCTGGCTACAGGCGTCTGGAGGGAAAGCCTGGCTACAGGCGTCTGGAGGGAAAGCCTGACTACAGGCGTCTGGTGGGGGAGCCTGACTACAGGCGTCTGGTGGGGGAGCCTGACTACAGGCTGTCGTGGAGGACAAACCCTTGGCAACAAAAAGTCTCAAAACCAGCCTCTGGAGGATGTCAGACAGTGACAGCCAGTAAAGTCTCTCCCAGAGCTGGCTGTCTACCAGGGCGACCAGGGGCTGAGACTTCAGAAGAACACCAAGGGGGGCAAAGTCTCCAGGAGATCTTGGGTGCTGTGCCCTCTCCCGAGGACCGAGGCGCTCGAAGGAGGAAGCGTCCACCTGGGTTCCCACCTCACAGGTCAACGACGGTCCCTCCTGGGTCGTCGTGTCGCAAGTCGGCGACGGACCCTCCTGGGTCTCACCTGGAGGCTTGGGCGCAGGCGGGTCCTCCTGGACCTCCTCTTGAGGCTTGGGCGCAGGCGGGTCCTCCTGGACCTCCTCTTGAGGCTTGGGCGCAGGCGGGTCCTCCTGGACCTCCTCTTGAGGCTTGGGCGCAGGCGGGTCCTCCTGGACCTCCTCTTGAGGCTTGGGCGCAGGCGGGTCCTCCTGGACCTCCTCTTGAGGCTTGGGCGCAGGCGGGTCCTCCTGGACCCCCTCGCGGGTCTTGAACTGAGGCGGGTCCCGCTGGACCCCCTCGCGGGTCTTGAACTGAGGCGGGTCCCCCTGGACCCCCTCGCGGGTCTTGAACTGAGGCAGGTCCCCCTGGACCCCCTCGCGGGTCTTGAACTGAGGCGTGTCCTCCGGCGATGGCAGAGCAGGGAGGCCTTCGGTGGCCGCAGTGTGCGCAAGACTGGAGATGGTGGAGATTGAGCAGGCAGACGGGTACGGTGGTCCTCAGAGCCACCGCAGACGGGACGCAGGAGCACCGACAGAACGAGCCTGATGAGCTCCGGAGCTGGGTCCAAAGCGTGCTGACGAAGTGAGACAGGTGGTGCGTCGGTACAGGGATCAGGATGTGAAGGAGGACTGTGGCTGTGGTGCGTCAGGGTGAAAGCCAGGACGTGCTGGTGGATCGAGACAGGAGGGAAGACTGAAACATTTATTAAGTCATCTTGATCAAGAGAAAGTAAAGGACAACTATCTTAAAAGCCAGGTATCTGTCCATTTACAAAGGATATAACAATAATAATATCCAAAATGTAGCCGGTAATCAAAGGTAACACTTGTTTAAAAAATTTGTTGGATAGTAGAAGGTTTAAATTGAGCTAATATTTTCGATACATCAGAAATCTCAACAGAAGTCCAAACCCAGCTCAGGTTCTGCAGTTACCTCCAGTGCCGCCTCACTTACTGTGAATGACATAATCATATTTGAGAGGAAGCTAACAATCTTATTTTTAATGGAATCAATTTTATTCATAAATAATTCCACAAAGTCATTACTGCTGAGAGCTGAGGAAATGGATGATTCAGCTATGACCCTGTGTAAATTTGGCAACTGTACTAAAAACAAACTTCAGATTATCCTTATTGTCTTATATAAATTAAAAAATACACTGTTCTAGCTTGGAGAAGGATCTTTTTCTACAATTTTTTTTTCCAGAGTGCTCTTTTCTCTCCAATTCCTTATCAATGTTCTTCAAGGTACACAGCTCTGAATTGAACCAGGAAAACAGCCTCTTATGAACACATATTTTCTTCTTCAAGGTGGCTACATTGTCTTATGCAACAATGCAATGCGGAGTTTACGCTATGACCAAGAACATCCCTTTTAGAAATTCAGTTGCTGCCCTCTGTGTTGTTTTGGGATGCTGGGGGAATTTAACCAGGGAATAGATTCTTTATCCCATACTATGCTGAATTTTTCTCTCAGGATCAGTGTAGATTAAACTCAAAGGTTATTTAAATGTGGTTGTGAGGAAATACTGTTAGTTTTTCACACTCAATGCCATATGCCACTGTGGCTACATGCTCATCCAGGAGAAATGAATGCTGCAAGTCAATGACTCGATGCAATCTGCTGTGTTTCCTTAGAAAAAAAACCTAAGAAATCTGTCTGTAGGATTTGATTGACTTGACTTTGTAAAATGCCTTGAGATGACGTGTTGCACTCTATAAATGAAATTGAACTGAATTGAATTGAAAATGTTAGCATATGGTCCAAAGTATGAAGTCAAGCGTGGGAAGGCCTGCTGTTATTTTGAGCAAAGCTAATTAAGTCCAAGATAACATTAAAAGTTACATTTAGGCGATGGCTTTCAATGCCGTCATGGATGTGAATACCCACACTATAATAACCTTAGCCGTACTTACAATAAATCAGATAAGAAGTCTGGGACTAAGAGCCTGGTGGACGATACAAAACAACAAACAGAAGTGGTTTTAGTGCTTTGCAATTTGGACGAGGGAAACTAAGGGATAAATATTGAAAGGAATTGTAGGTATTACAGTTTTTATAGATTGCTTTGGTGCAGCAGTCAACTCAAAACCCACATTTTTCAAAACAGTTAACGAAGAGGCCTAAACAGTGGCACCAATAGTCAAAATGAAACATTTTGTTTGCAAAAGGTTACAACTCTGCCAAAATATTTAAAATATGGACCAAAAGCAAATTTTGCCCTCAAACAACACAACTTGCACACAAATGTTTGAGCCCTTCCAATCATTCGTTACACAAGGGGCAACAAAATACATAATACCACACTCAATGTGAATCAGTGGGGCATTGCTGGTCAATGTAGCCAAAGACTGTACGCAGCTTACAGTGTCATTCGTAGTCAAATTTGTCTTGCAAAAAATGGATCCAGAAGCAGATATGTTGTAATGCAAATTTTATTGATTCTTCATTCTTTTTTCCAGATAAACAAATGAAAGATTCCAAAAAATGAAAGATTCCAACAGAAAATACTAGGGCTGTTTGTTCCTTCTAGTCCATTCTTTCCTGACGAATAGGCCACATGACCTCATCTACGTCACATTCAATATTTTCCCTTGCGATGCACCTGGGGAAAAATCGTCTTGCATGCCTGCTCCATCCTTGACATGCCTCTGCATCTACATCTTGGGCAGCAGCAGACATTGCATTAAGCAAGGGCATTTGCTCATAGGGGCGGTGATCATATACTTTCCATCTCCATGCACTGAAGAATTCCTCTATAGGATTTAAAAATGGAGAGTATGGAGGAAGAAATTGCACCATCATCCTAGGGTGTTCCACAAACCACTCATTCACTACACGAGAACGGTGGAATGTCACGTTGTCCCAGATTATCACAAAAAGTGGCATGCCAGGCTTCAACAGCCCTCTTTCCTGAGGTGGGATGCGCCTGTCATGCAGGGTGTTAAGAAATGCAATGAGGCGCTCAGTATTGTAGGGGCCAATCGCTGGAATATGACAGAGGACACCATCATTGGAAATAGCAGCACACATAGTTATGTCGGCGCCCCTCTGCCCTAGAACTGTAACCGTGGCCCTATGCCCAATGAGGTTCCTTCCACGCCGCCTCACTTTACAGAGGTTGAAGCCGGCTTCATCAACATAAATGAAAACATTACGTTCCCCCTCAGCTTCAAGCTCCATGATTCGCTAAAGAACAAAAAGAAAAAGCAAAATTACATTTACGTACATAAAAGTAGCCGCAGTAACTGCATGATTTGCCAAGGCATAAGAGCATAGTACTGTAATGTTTCCTTACCTCCACATATTGGCATCTGGCCTCCTTCACAGCATCAGAATTCCTCTGGAATGGAACTCTGTAGAGCTGTTTCATTGCCATATGGTTCCTTCTGAGGACCCGGTTAATTGTGGTCTCACTCACAGTATTTACATTTCTAAATACCCCCTGATCTGCAATGACTGCTGCCCGGATTTCACGCAGCCTAACGGCGTTATTTGCCTGAAACCATGTTCACAATGGCTGCCTCCTGCTCAGCATTGAAAGTTCTGAGTCTACCACCACCAGCCGATAGCCTTTCAATTCTGTAAAGAATACATGAAATGTGGAAAACAATTACATGAAATACTGTATATCACTGCAGATATATACATATGTATATACTGTATAGCAACATTACCTGTTCTCCAGTCGAAAAATTCTGACAATGGATGCAACCGTATTTCTGTTGAGAACAGGTTGGACTCTTTGTCCAGCCTCTCTATGTGAAAGGCCATGATTTACTATATGGTCAATCACAGTTGCCCGAATTTCGTCTGTAACTTGAGCCCTTTTACAGTTTTTATTGGTTGCTTTGACCTGTTTGAAGAAACTGGCAACCTCTCAGTTTTCAGCATCACCATCTCTGCAGAGCAAAAGACACTTCCTGCAAATGAGTTAACCCATTCTCATTGGTTTGACACATTTTCCCTGTCCTTTTGCAAAACAGTTAACGCAGATGTCATTCAAGCAGTCCAAACTCCATTGCTTTAGCTGTGGTAGCAAAACAGAAACCATTTGTTCCAAGCTCTTAGAAACTTCTTGATCAGAATCAAATCACTGAAACACCTGATAAACACTTCTTTACACAATTTTTCAAATTGCAGTCAGTTTGCAGGCTTTACGTAAAAGGTGCCATGTTGTGTGTTGTTCTTTGCAAGCATGGATGGTCAACGTAAGGCAGATGAGAGTCAGAGTAAGAGGTAGATGAGTCAGGGGAAGAAGATTATGAGGAAGAGGAATCCATGTGTGAGTTGGCAGTGTAGCTGGAAGGGCTGAAGTTACAGATGAAATTCAGGCAACTATGATCGATCATGTGGTAAATCATGGCCTTTCACTTAGGGTGGCTGAACAAAGAGTCCAACCTTTTCTCAATAGAAACACGGTTGCATCCATTGTAAGAGTTTTTCAATGGGAGAGCAGGTATTGCTGCTATACAGTATATACATCTCTATCTATTCCTATAGAGGAATTCTTCAGTGCATGGAGATGGAAGGTATATGATCACCGCCCCTATGAGCAGATGCCCTTGCTCAATGCAATGACTGCTGCTGCCCAAGATGTAGATGCAGAGGCATGTCAAGGATGGATCAGGCATGCAAGAAGATTTTTCCCTAGGTGCATCGCAAACAAAACTAGAACTGCAAGCAGTTATTAACGGGTTCCAAGCCCACCCACACCCCGCCCCTTTGAGCATGTTCCTGGACTTCAGTTCAGCGTTCAACACCATTATCTTACAGCATCTGGCGGAAAAACTGAAACATCTGGGCTTCAGCACACCCCTTCGCAACTGCCTGCTAGACTTCCTCACCTCCTCACCTCATTTGGTCCGGGTCAGACAGAACACCTCTGATGTCATCACCCTCAGCACGGGCTCCCCTCAAGGCTGTGTCTTGAGCCCCCTGCTGTTCACCCTGATGACACACGACTGCGTCCCCAGATTCACCACCAATCGCATTGTGAAGTTTTCAGACGACACAACGGTGGTGGGCCTGATTAGAGACGACAACGACCAGGACCAGGACTGATCCTGAACGTGGAGAAAACGACGGAGATCATCGTGGACTTCAGCAAGAACCGGCCTCACCACGCTCCACTGCTCATCACCAGCTCATCTGTGGAGGTGGTCAGGAGCACCAAATTCCTCGGGGTGCACATGACGCACAACCTCTCCTGGTCTGTGAACACCACGTCACTGGGGAGGAGGGCACAGAAGCGCTTGTACTTCCTGCGGAGGATGAGGAGAGCCCACCTGTCCTGGCCCATCCTCACGACCTTCTACAGAAGCACCATAAAGAGCATTGTGACCAGCTGTCTCTCTGTGTGGTGAGGAGGCTGAAGTGCCTCAGTAGACTGTTGATAAATTGACTATATATTTGTATTGTGGAGCTAAACCATTTACTTTCACACAAGTTAACAACAATTTCCAAGTATTCCCTGGTAGACATTTAGTAACAATGACCTAAGAGTTAAGGGATGTGGACTATTGTTGTTAAATCTTTATCAACAGTTGGAATTATACATTTATATAAATCTATTATTATAACATTGAATGGGTGATATAAATCAAGCAGTATAACAGTAAAAATAAAACTAATATGTACACAGGTCCTTCAGCTATAGTTAGTAAGCTTGTAGTAAATCGTGTTTTGAATATGGATTTAATGAACCCAGTGGATTTATAGAATATATCTTTATATATCTATACAGGGTTCAGTGCCTGGACTAATTCTCTTTACTATATATATGCTTCCAACTGGCAAAATTAACAAACAGATTGGGATTCATTTCCACTGTTATGCTGATGAGACTAAGCTTTATTTATCCATAAATCCTAATGAATCCAATCAATTACTTCGACTGCAGTCATGTCTTGATAACATCAAAACCTGGATGACTTTAAATTTTCTGCATTTAAATTCTGACAAGACAGAAGTTATAATCTTTAAACCAGAGTCCTCAAAAAATAAACTTCTTCATCAATCACTTAATCTGGATGGCATTAAGTTGGCCTCTGGTAATAAAGTAAAAAATCTTGGTGTTATTTTTGACCAAGACATGTCATTTAAATCCCATATTAAACAGGTTTCCAGAGTTTCCTTTTTTCACCTCGGGAATATCGCCAGAATTACAAATATTCTGTGCAGGAGCGATGCTGAAAAACTAGTCCATGTATTTGTTACTTGAAGGCTGGACTATTGTAATTCTTTACTATCAGGAAGTCCACAAAATGCAATTCAAAATCTTCAGCTGATCCAAAATGCTGCAGCAAAAGTTCTGATGAAAATAAACAAGAGGGATCATATTTCTCCTATTTTAACTTCCCTTCATTAGCTTCCTGTTAAATCAAGAATATAATTTAAAATTCTTCTTCTAACATATAAAGCCCTTTATAATCAAGCTCCATCATATATCAGAGTTCTGATTACCTTGTATGTTCCTAACAGAGCACTTTGCTCTCGACTTCAGGTCTATTGGTGGTTCCTAGAGTCTCTAAAAGTAGAATGGGAGGCAGATCCTTTAGCTATCAGGCTCCTCTCCTGTGGAACCAACTCCTAATTTTGGTCCGTGAGGCAGACACCCTGTCTACTTTTAAGACTAGACTTAAAACGTTCCCTTTTGACAAAGCTTATAATTAGAGTGGCTTATGTTACACTGAGCTACCCATATAGTTATGCTGCTTAGGCTACTGGAGGACATCAGGGCCTATATTTCTCACTCTACTGAGTTCTAGTGTTCTCCAGTCTACTGTTCCCCAGTTTTGCATGACTGTTGTCATTTCAGCTTTTAACTTTTTCTTCATCACCAACAGACCTCAGTTGGTCCGGGTCGGACAGAAAACCTCTGATGTCATCACCCTCAGCACGGGCTTTCCTCAGGGTTGCGTCCTGAGCCCCCTGCTGTTCACCCTGATGACACACGACTGTGTCCCCAGGTTCACCACCAATCACATTGTGAAGTTTGCAGACGACACGACGGTGGTGGGCCTGATTAGAGACGACAACGACCAGGACCAGGACCAGGACCAGGACTGATCCTGAACGTAGAGAAAACGAAGGAGATCATCATGGACTTCAGGAAGAAATGGCCTCGCCATGCTCCACTTCTCATTAACAGCTCAGCTGTGGAGGTGGTCAGCAGCAATAAATTCCTCGGGGTGCACATAACACACAACCTCAGCTGGTTTGTGAACACCATGTCACTGGAGAAGAGGGCACAAAAGCGCTTGCACTTACTGCGGAGGATGAGGAGAGCCCACCTGTCCCCGCCCATCCTCACGACCTTCTACAGCAGCACCATCTATCTGCTCCCCACTCCCTTCCAATTAAGCATGTCATAATATTTATTACTTTCTTGCATTTGTCTAAAAAAAGTAGATGCAATGCAGTTTTGCATTGCATTACATTGAAATGACTGTTTGAGATCCATGATCCTGGAGGCTTACAGGTCCTGGAGAGATGGAAAATTGCAGCCAATCACCTTCTCTGCAGACCGGATGACACGCTGCAGTCTGCTCTTGTCTTTGGCGGTGGCACCAGCGTACCAGATGGTAATGGAGGAGGTGGTTTAGACACACCTTCTCCTTCAAAGAGTTTTCTTAATTTTCATAACTATTACAATTGTAGATTCACACTAAAGGCATCAAAACTATGAATTAAAACATGTGGAATTATATACTTAACAAAAAAGTGTGAAACAACTGAAAATATGTCTTATATTCTAGGTTCTTCAAAGTAGCCACCTTTTGCTTTGATTACTGCTTCATACACTCTTGGCATTCTCTTAATGAGCTTCAAGAGATAGTCACCTGAAATGGTTTTCCCTTCACAGGTGTCCCCTGCTTATTGACTGACAGCCGATGCAGCTCTGCCTTCTTTGTTACAGAAAAGCTCAGGTGGAATTTTTTCACTTTTTCTGAATCAGACCCATTAAAATGCGGGACAGTTTCACATTCCGACCATTGTTAAAAAAAAAAGAAAAGAAAAAGTGCATCATGCTAAATTAGCCTGAGCTAATAGCAATCCTTTCTGTTATCATTCTCTCCATAATCTTTCCTAAACATGAAGTAAGTGCAATTGGTCTATAACTTAAAGGGTTTGTTGGATCCTTTCCTGGTTTAATAATTGGCACAATAATTGCTTCCTTCTAATTAGAAGGTAATCTTCCTTCTTTCCAAATCTTATTATATAAACCTAGAAGTTTTTCTTCAGCTTGTTTCCCTAAGTTTTTTTAACATAATATAGCATATCTGATCTTTTCCTGTTGCTGTTAATCCTGATCTAAATATCGCTCTCTTCATTTCTTGCATAGAAAAATAAACATCCATGACATTTCCTGGAGTTGTTTCACCTTCTAAAATAAAATCATTTATCCTTCTTGTCTGCTCTCTCCTAAATTTTCCCGTTTCTGTTAAATTATCTGAACTATGGATCTTTGCAAATGTTCTTGCCATTACTTCTAGTTTTTCTTCATTTGTTACTGCTGTTCCTTCTTCATGTTTTAGAACTGGATATGTTCTCTCTGGTCTATTTCCCTTCATTTTCTTAATCATTCCCCATACCTAAGCTATAGGGGTTGTTCTGCCTATTGAATCACAAAAATCTCTCCATTTTGTCTTCTTTGCCTTCTAAATAACTTTCCTTTCTTCTGCTTGATCTTTTTTACATTCAATATTTTTTTTAAATTATATGTTCTTTTCAAAACTCTAAAAGCTATCCTCCCTCTTCAAGTTTCTGCTCCGCTTAGAAAATCACGGGATGTGACGTCACATCCTGTGATGTGCCCATATATGGGCAAAATGGCCGCCCTGTTCACAGTTCTGGATGGTCAGAGCTCTGGATGGTGAAAGCTGTGACCAGATCATAAAATTCATTAAATCGGTAAAAATCAACGGTTTGGGCTAAAATTCTGAAAATATTCACGTAAGTCCAAGAGTACTTTATCTAACTATGTGATTTTTTAAACGCCCATTGAAAAAAGCGTTTCAGAGAAAAAAAATATTAACCTTTATAGTCTTGCACATGTGAATTTCAAAGTCTTTTAAATAGTTCAAAATCGCCTGGATTTTTACCAAACTGAAGTACACATTAAGTCTGAATGTGCTTTACAAATAGTGGCCATTTTTATTGGGATTGAACAATATTTGTGGAAAATACATTGATTTCTCCATTTTACAATCTTTTAAATAATCAGAGTGTGCAACTTTCAGAAACCTCAATACATGCAGTGAGAGAATTGTTACACCTTATTCAAGGAATACATCCTGAAAATCTGAGATCGTTACACCACAAAATGGATTTTTGGTAATTTTTTTAAGTTTTGAAGGTTTTTTTCACACTTTTGGAAATAGGCCCCGCCCACTTGTTTCAATCAGTACCATATTTAATTCCTGAGTTCAGGGGTATGACTGGAAGGGGATGAAGAAGGTTTTGTAAAAATCCGATCAGCCATTCTTGCGTAGTAGATTTCTTGACATTACAGCGCCCCCTAGTGATGGACGATCCTCAAACGCGGGTCACATGTGCAAAATCTTATTTGGACTATGGGTTATGAAGGACATGTCAAAATCTGTTATGGTTTTAGAATAATCAGCAATTACATTTAGAGCTAGCTAGCTAACAATCACTTATTTTAGCGTTACTTTTCGAAAAAGTCAAAATTCAAAAATCCGGCGCGTTCACTTTTTTTATTTGTCCATTACGCTGTTATATATGGAGTTTTGCGCGGATTGCATAAAAAATGTAGGAGGAGTTTAACAAGAAAGGTTTAACCTTTGTAGCCATGTAGCGCGAAAACTAGCTGGGAAACGAAGGGTGTGCCAATTCCCTTTATTTTGCAGAATCATCCAATAAACAAAGTGATGTGAAGTTTTTGAGTGTGGGACCAGTAGTTTGGTGGTTATAGGCCAAAACGCATTGTCCTTTGTTATAGCGCCCCCTAGTTGTTGAGGGGTCTGAATTTCTGGGTTTGAGTAGCGGTGCACATTCTGTACTTGGATACCTGATTCAATAGGTTCGTTACAAATCCGCATGGGCCGCCCAACGCATTTTAGCGGAGAATAATAATTACCCGTAATAATAATAAATAATTTAAAAACAGACGAAAAACAATAGGGTTCTCTGCTCACAGAGCAGACGAACGGCATAGCCGTTCGCCTGCGCTGCGGGCTTGGAACCCTAAATATTGAATGTGACGTAGATGAGGCCATGTGGCCTATTCGTCAGGACAGAATGGACTACGTAGAAGGAACAAACAGCCCTAGTATTTTCTGTTACAATCTTTCTTTTTTTTTTGAATATTTCATTTGTTTATCTGGAAAAAAGAATGAAGAATCAATAAAATTTGCATGACAACATATTTGCTTCTGGATCCATTTTTTGCAAAAAGGCAAATTTGACTACAAATGACACTGCCATGTAAGCTGCGCACAGTCTTTGGCTACAATGAACCAGCAATGCTGCACTGATTTACACTGAGTGTGGTATTTTGTATTTTGTTGCCCCTTGTGTAACGAATGATTGAAAGGGCTGAAACATTTGTGTGCAAGTTGTGTTGTTTGAGGGCAAAATTTGCTTTTGGTCCATATTTTAAATGTTTTGGCAGAGTTGTAACCTTTTGCAAACAAAATGTTTAATTTTGACCATTGGTGCCACTGTTTAGGTCTCTGCGTTAACTGTTTTGAAAAATGTGGGTTTTCAGTTGACTGCTGCGTCAAAGCAAACTATAAAAACTGTAGATACAGCTACAGCTACACCTCCACCTCCACCTCGCATATGGATTCCTCTTCCTCTGATTCCTCTTCCTCTGAGACCTCTGCCTCTGAGACCTCTGCCTCTGAGACCTCTGCCTCTTACTCTGCCTCTCATCTGCCTTAGACCATCCATTCTTGCAAAGAACAACACACAACAGGCCCCTTTTAAGGCCTGCAGACTGATTGCAAATTGAAAAGTTGTGTGAGGTAATGTCAATCAGGTGCTTCAGTGACTTCACACTGTTCATGAAGTTTCTAAAAGCTTGGAACATATGGTTTCTGTTTTGCTACCACAGCTAAAGCAATGGGGTTTGGACTGCATGAATGACATCTGCGTTAACTGTTTTGCAAAAGGGTGGGGAAAATGTGTCAAACCAATGAAAATGGGTTAACTCATTTGCAAGAGGTGTCTTTTGCTCTGCAGAGATGGTGATGCTGAAAACTGAGAGGTTGCCAGTTTCTTCAAACAGGTCAAAGCAACCAATAAAAACTGTAATTGGCCTGCGAATAAGCAATAAGTCTAAATGAAAGATGCCTGCTACTCCTCCTCACTCAGTATTTCGAGGAATGTCAAGATTTGAATAATTAGATGTTGACTCATTTACACTAACATAATGTTCCTGCTGCAGCCAGGTTTTTGATTGTCATAAACTAATAACGTCTGTGAAGAGAGATATCGTATGTTCTACAAACCACATTTAATAGTTTTATTTTTCTGTTCCGTCAGAGTCGTATTTATTTTACAAGATTTTCATGTCTTGCGATTTATGAATAAGTGTTTAACTCATTTGACTTAGGTTGTGGGCAAGACATTGACTCAATGGGGTAATGTTTAAACCATTTGCATACTTATTTTAAGGCACTGCTACTTATCTAAGGCGTGGTCTTACAAAAATTCCCCAAAGACCTTTTCTATAATACATCCTAAAACTACAACAATCTTGGGACAGCCCAGGGCAGAGATGTTCCTCGGCAGACAGATTAAAGCTTTTGTAAGAGGCGGAGCAAAAGGTCCCTGCATTACACACCAAATGGGCTGTCTGAGCCACAGCTGAAAGCTTCATGCTGCTCTGGTGGTGCAAAGCTTTTCTGCAGGATATTCCACTGAATACTTGGAGCTCCATTGGACTGGCAAGTAGCATTCATTTTTAGAGACTTAAAATTTTGTACTAAAGCATTTTTATCTGTTTCATGGGCAAATCATATACTTCATATGGGTAGGTATTATCTTTATTAGACTAAAGTGAAAACAAACTGCTAAATCTTGAAATTATGTGAATGAAGTTTTGATAAAATAAAACACCTGCTAGGTTTCATTACTGTCAAATACAATGTCTCCGTGAAAAAATTGCTCCAACAATGCCATTGTTGGATTATGGTGCTCATTATTGGAAAAGTTACCCTCAATCATTTCAGCTGATATTTTCGTAATCATAACTGAATTTGACTGAAGATATTTTTTTATCTGTGTATAAATGTAATCACTAAACTATAAGCTATAAACTATTTTCTGGCTTTCAGCAGCCTACATACATCTACAGGCATTAACAGAAGAAATGTCATGGGAATATATGATGATTTTGGCTTTAATTAGTACAGCCTGTATTAGTAATGTCATCTATTCTTTACAGGCTATGCTAATCTATGCCAGAATCAGCAAAAAAGTGGAAGCTGAGGATAGAAAACTAATTAGAAGGGTCTACATTTTAATGTACCATGTATCATGATGTCTTACATATTAGATTATGCATGTTTTTAACTGCAGGAATCCAAAAGGCTACCCCAATTTAATTAAGTTTCATTTGTAAGAGTTAGTTGGTGTGAACATTAGGGTAATAAAAACGATAATAACAAATATTAATTAACTAAATAATGAATAAAAGGATATCTGGGCTCATTTATTTGAAGGCAGATTAGTCCATCCTTCCATTCTTCCTGATGCCCATACCCTCTTTAACATACCCTCAAGATGAGAGGGGAAATGTTTCCAAAAAAACAAACAACAAAGTCCAGTCACTTTCTAATTCAACGAGGCTGATTAAGGGTTTGTGCAAATGTTCAGCATCGATTTATTTTTATTTTTCCCGGTATCCCATTTGGTCAAACAGGTGCCGTGCAGTTTCATGTTTTCCTGTATAAATCTTCTAGAATACTACTTCAAAAACACAGCTTTGCAAAGTTTTTATCCAATCAGCTTATCTAATCTTCAAAGTAAATTAAAGTTGCGAATGATTTCCAAAAAACAATAAGAAATATGGAGTTACCTGAAATCTTGCACTGCTGAATATCATTTGGGCTTTTGAGTTTATCCTTCCCTAACATCCAAGTTGCTATATTCCAACAGCTGCCTTGAAATGAAGGGTCATTTTCTGCAAAACCCAGGTCCAATGAAAATGTGTGTATGTATGTTTCCATGCATGCTCTCTTTTTATCAGTCTGTTTTGGCGGTGATGAACCAGCTGTCTTCAAAGATGAGACTGACAGGTTACACTTAAGATCTAGTCCAAAATTTAATTGTCAACATTGAAACTACATTTAGTTTTTTGTTGTGTGTTTTGTTTCTCCAGGTGTTCTTTGACTGCAATGGATCGGACTTCCAGGTCTGATCATGTCCATCTCTTCACTGATAACTCTTCTGGTATGAAAAACTAATCATACCAGAAAGAATCTTTGCAGCTTTGTCTGACAAAGAAATGCACATTATTTGCAATCTGTGCATATTTATTCTTCAACAGATTGAATTTTGATCTAACCATCAAGCTCTCTGAAAAATGCTTTATTATTCTGTACATTTTTAGGTGACTCTTACCAGGAATGGTCCAATCACTGGGATCTGCATAACAGTAGTACTTTTTCACGAACAGAAGAAAATATTCCTGAGTCATCAGTTAACGTGACTTTACAGCTGCCTGAAGAGGAATTTGATCCATTGGGCGGTCATACTGTGTGGCAGGTAACACATGGGCTAAACATTTACTTTCTCCTTTATTTTTGTTACATTGTTTTCAACATAACTTCCACAATAGTAATTTCCTGTCTCATAATTTAAACAATCAGGTTATCTTAACTTGATGTCTCCAACTATCCAGTCACTTTTATGGTTTGTTTAATATATCATCATTAATATCAAATGTGTTTGTTACATTTTTTTATTTCCTAAAGTTTCTTATTTTCCATTTCAAAGAAACCTTTAGAGAAACAAGGTCAGAAGAACAGTATTTTGTACGTTGTCTGAAAAAAACAGTTGAGATTTTATTTCCAGTTTAAGTTGATGGTATTGTCCCCAAAGCAGAACATTCTAACACCACTAAAGGTTATTTAAAACAGTGGGTTCTATTTTATTTGATCTTTATATAAAACAAAAATGAGAAAACATAGTTTTGTTTTCAACAACTATATTTTGAGACTGGGCCTTAATCTAACTCATACCTTCCTGACTATTTTATTTGGTTACATCTCCTCTTCACTTTCAGGTCATCATCATTGTTTTCCTTACTGGATCCCTTTCATTCGTCACTGTTGTGGGCAACATCCTGGTTTTAGTGTCATTCAAGATAAATAAGGCTCTGAAGACAGTTAACAACTACTACCTCCTTAGTCTAGCCTTTGCTGACTTGACCATCGGCACTTTGTCAATGAATCTTTATACTACCTACATCATCATGGGCCAGTGGGCTCTTGGACCTGTGGTTTGTGACTTGTGGCTTGCAATAGACTATGTGGCCAGTAACGCCTCTGTCATGAACCTGCTCGTCATCAGCTTTGACAGGTACATGAAGATATTTTACTTTACACTTTTTATGATTTTATGGCTTTGTCTACTTTAGGTACTTTATAAGAAATTTAAATATTTTTTATCCTCATCTGTAAATGTGACTAATGTGACTCCTACTGTTGTACTAAGACCATTTGTTGCCCCCAAACTAATCAAAATGCAGGAAATCTAAATTTTAGGGAGTGTTCAACTAAAGTTTTATTAAAAGCGCTTTTTTTAAATAAGAGGGGGCACTAGCTCTCTAGCTGCCAATATAAAAACAATATCAAGTAAACCAATATTTAGACAGCACTGCAAAGCACAGAAAACGTTATAGACTCTATCATTTTTACTTTTTCTGTCCCTTTAGGTATTTCTCTGTGACCAGACCTTTGACTTATCGGGCCAAACGTACAACCAAACGAGCTATGACCATGATTGGATTAGCCTGGTCCATCTCCTTCATTCTTTGGGCCCCCGCTATACTGTTCTGGCAGTACATTGTGGGTGAGCGCACAGTTCAGCCAAATGAGTGCTACATCCAGTTTTTGTCTGAGCCCATAATTACTTTCTGCACTGCTATTGCTGCATTCTACCTACCAGTGAGTATCATGGCGATTTTGTTTTGGAAGATCTATCAGGAGACAGAGAAAAGAGCAAAAGACATACAAGGTCTCAAGGGCTCTGGGTCACGTAGCAACCCGAGCCAGCCTCAGAACCAGGACAATAGCTGTCAAAAGGATGTAGTAAGCAGTCAGAGAATGCCGTTAACCATGCTACGCCAGATAAGCTCCCAAAGCGTCAGCAGCAGTGAAACATGTCTGTCTTCTCTAGAGAGAACCAGGGAAAACAGTTCCAGCATGGCACTAGGAGTGGAAAAAAAGTGCTGTGGAACGTTATGCTTTCAATTCCCAGCTTTCTGGACTCATCTTCACACATCCAACAGGTCCTGCAACACCACAACAAGTACAGCAGATGAGGCAGAGCGCAGCAGTTGTGATGGCTTTAACAGCAATATGGTTGGTGTTTCTGGGGATCAAACAGGGTCAGAGGTAGAAGTGGAAAAGGCAGATCCTTCACAGCACACAATAGGTAGGACACTCCACTATTAAGTGATTTTTTTTTGCATATTCCATCGTATTACGATGTTTTTTTTATTTACTGAACTTGTGTTTTCTCCTTTTTTCTCTCCCTCTCCAGATCCAGTGAAGTCTACAAAGGCAAAGATAAACAAGAACAACCAACACTGTGCAAGCATCAAAGCTCAAAAAGGGTCAGATTGTGTTAACAACTCATCTCCACTTGAGCAATCAGTTGCTAAGGCAACCAGAGATGCTATACTGGCCAAACGCTTTGCCTCAAAAGCAAAAATAGAGATCAATAAGCGAAAGAATGAAAAAAAAGCAAATGAAAAAAAAGCAAATGAAAAGAAAGCAGCAAGAACTCTAAGTGCCATCCTGTTTGCATTCATAACCACATGGCTGCCATACAATATCATGGTGTTGGTCAACACTTTCTGTCAGGATTGTATTCCAGAATCTTTGTGGGCTCTTGGGTACTGGTTGTGTTATGTTAACAGCACCGTCAACCCTATGTGCTATGCTCTGTGTAACAAGACCTTTCGGACAACTTTCAGGGATATTTTAATATGCCAGTGGAAACAAAGAAGGAACAAACCTAATTTTCATCAGAGGCAGGTTGTTGCCTCACGAAAGGATTGCAGATAGAGTGTAACACCAGATTAATCCATTAGGTGGAGACATTTTTAAAGTTTAGACGCGTCATTAACATGGATTTCGTAAACTACCTGAATAAACAAATCAAACAACAACAAAAACATAAACAAGGAAGTGACCCATGACTATCTATCCTGCCTAAATATGTTTAAGTTTTATCATGTTTTGGTTTGGCAGGACATACTAGATGTAATGATTGTAATGCTGTATAAATAAGTGTGATCAAGTGTCAGTGTGAAATGAGTGATTCAACACCTGTTGGCCAAATATTTTTTTCTTTTAATGTGCAACTTATAATTAGGTTTACATAATAATAATAATAATAATAATAATAATAATAATAATAATAATAATAATAATAATAATAATAATAATAATAATAATAATAAATTGTTATAATTATTATTATTTACTTATATAAACATCACATGTACAAGGATTTAGGGAAATAATTTAAAGTATCAAAAACTGTTTTTCAGCATTATTCTAGGACAAAATATGTCCTAGAATAATGCTGGATATGGCCATATGTGGAGGTAAACAAATGTATGTATCTTTTTTGCTCCTGAAGAAGCATAGAGCCACAGGGACAGCCTGCATTGTCCATGGCTTTGCAGCAATCCCTCATACTGAGCAAGCATGAAGTGACAGTGGAAAGAAAAACTCCCCATTAACGGGAAGGAAAAACTTCCAGCAGAACCAGGCTTAGTGTGAACGGTCATCTGTCTCGACCGACTGGGGGTTAGAGAAGACAGAGCAGAGACACAACAAGAGAGACAAACAAGGACAGAAGCACACATTGATCCAGTAATCTGTTCTACATTAGATGGTAATAGTGGGTGATCTGTCTTCCCTGGATGATGTCACAGCTAACAGAACGCCAGACCAGGTGTACCTACTATGAAGAAAAAGAGAGAGAGAACAAAAATTTAAAAGCTGAAATGACAACAAGCAATACAAAACTGGAGAACAGTAGAATTCAGTTTTCCAGATTTGTGGAGTTTGAAAGCAGAATGGAATGATCATCCACAGTAATCTGATTGAAGTTGAGTGCCTTGAGATGACATGTTTCATGAATTGGCGCTATATAAATAAAATTTCATTCAAGTGAATTTAATTGAATCAAGACATCAATCAATATGTTTTGGCCAATAATACTTTGCCATGAATAGAGCTGAACAAGCTGCATCTTTTAAGGGACTAATGCAAATGAGCAAGCTAAACGGTTTTTTTTCTTTATTTGCTCTCTAACTTTGAAAGTCTTCCTGCAGGGCCTCAAAGTGTCCTCTGAACAATGACTGCACATATAGATAGTGTCATCATGAAATATTCCAATGTAACTAATCTTGATTAGCTGGTCTTTGAAGGGGGCAGAAGTAACTTCTGATGACATGGTGTGAGAGCAACTACCACTCTTAATTTAGCTTAATAAACAAATACAATGATTTGGAACAAAAGGACATGCAGGACACAACATAAGACATTCACGTTCAGAGGACTGCGGCAGAGACAACCGAGGGTTTTAAAAGGAGGCTGAAGTCTGAGCATAATAAAATCCATCTGACCAAGTGAATCTGTGGGAGCACGACTGAAGGCTGCTAGCATCTTCGGAGAGTAGGTTCCACCTCAGAGAGCTGTACAAAACACCACCTCCATCACAGCAACATCCGTAGAAAGTGGGCCGCAGGTCTGTGATCAGAACAGCTCTGTCACACACAGAGACCATGAGCCTGAAGTCCAAAACATAAACACTGAGAAACACCTTCTATTCTGAAGAAATCATCCTTAAACTATTGTGAATATCTGTAGTCACACTTGTACTGAAATTAATTAATTTCTTAATTTAAGAAACAGTTTGTAAATTTTTAAAACATCTATATTGCTCTATTTTCTATATTATTCAAATTTTCTTAATTATTTTGGTGTTCTCTTTGCTGCTGCTACTGCGACTATTTGATAATTAACTTTTAATATTTACTAGTAGTGTTGTATAAAGCAATGAGAGTAAAAAAGCTTGGATTTCATGTTTTGATAGATGGTAGCTGCTCATTTTCTGATCAGGCCAGATAAAAAACACAGTGGAGGCAAAGATTTAAGACAGAAGACAGCTGCAAGTCACACAAAACAGGAAATTGCATCAGTTTTGTTTCAGGTTGTTTAAGTGGGCTGAAAATTTCAACATATGACCTGAGTATGGCAACATTCATAAGCTGTCAGTCAGTAGCTCTGGGGCTTTATTTTTTGTTTGGTTCCATTTATCACCACGCGCGCCTTGTTTCTAGACATTTTGGCTTTGTTGTGATTAAAGATGTATTAGGGATTAACAGAGGTTCTCGTTCTGAATTGACTAAAACAAATACATAAACTGATTTAAATTTGTGCTTTAGATGTATTCATAGCTGTTTTTACACTGTTCTTATTAACATCAGTTTTTATTTAAACTAAATAATGAGTTGCTATGGTCTTTTTTTTTTACAATATGTTTATTAAGAGTTTTCCAAGTAGTTTAGTACAATGGAACATAAATTAGGAGTAACACATGTCTATATAATAAGAAAAGAAAAGAGGAGAAAAAACAAATAGATAAACAGACACAAAACAAAACAACAAAGAAGTACAGGGCGTATTACTCAAGATGACATGTACTGTTGCATCACTGGTACTTTAAATCAAAACAGAATTTATCAAGGAAGAGGTGAATGGCTCATTATGAGTCTCAAAATTGTTCAAGATCTCCATCAAATTGAGCAAGATGGTCCAAGAATGGCTGCCAAATCTTGTAGAATTTGTTAAGACTGTCCGTCATGGCATATCGGATTTTCTCCATGTGTAATGCAGAGGCAAGATCTGTTAGCCACGTCATGAAGAGTGGCACTGCTTCTGACTTCCAAAGCCTTAAAATCAGTCTCTTTGCAATTAACATTCCATACATAATGGTGTGCTGTACAAGAGGACTGTGAGTCAATAGAGACAGGGAGTAGCCAAACAGTGCCACCTCTGGCTCGGGCTTGAGCACACAACCATACATTTCAGAAAACCAATGGAATACTCCACACCAGAAGTCATACAGCTTTGGACATGTCCAAAAGAGGTGGGTTAAGGAACCATCAGCTGACTTACATCGGTCACACAAAGGGGAAACAGTAGAGTATATTCTATGTAATTTAGTTTTTGAATAATGAAGTCTGTGCATGACCTTAAACTGGATTAAGTGATGTCTGGCATTAATAGAACAGTATTGGATTCTACCTAGACTCTCCTCCCAAACAATATCATTAATCTGGAGTCCCAGTTCCTCTTCCCAAGCTTTCCTCAAAGAGTGGGTGGCATAGTTCAGCTGTTCAGAAAATATCTTGACAAAATCTGAGATCAAGTGTTTTGAATCTGGTGGGCCAAGCAAAAGACTGTAAACCCTGCTTTCCTCAGGGAGGGATTCAAAGTTAGGCAGGTTTTGGCGGACATAGTTCCTAACTTGAAGATATCTAAAGAAGTGTGTTGACGGAAAGGAAAACTTGTCTTTTAGTTGAGTAAATGAGGCAAAATGTTTGTCAATGTACAGATCTTTCAAAACTACTATGCCTTTTAGCCTCCAACTACAAAAAGTTGCATCTGAGAGTGAGGGGGGGAATGCATGGTTATGACACACTGGAGCATATACAGATGTGCTAGGCAGCTTGCAGCACCTCTTAATTTGCTGCCATATTTTCAAAAAATTAAGAACTATTCGGTTATTTACTTTAGTCTTTACAGACAGTACAGGTGTTGAGAAAAGTAGAGCTGGAAGTGAACTGCCTTGAACATCTTTCTTTTCAATGACCACCCACGCACGGGTGGTCGTTGAAATTTCCAGGCTGTAGCCTTCACGCCAATAGGCAAGAGCTCTAAGATTTGCTGCCCAATAGTAATGCTGAAAGTATGGTAACCCAAATCCCCCCTTCTCTCTGGGTTTTTGTAAATGAGCTTTGGAGATTCTATGAGCTTTAAAACCCCAGACAAAAGGCATGACTATTGAGTCTAGTAGTTTAAAAAAATATTTTGTTAGGAAAATAGGAAGGTTTTGAAAGAGATATAAGAATCTTGCCAGTGAGACCATCTTGATAGCATTTATACGACCCAGCATAGAAAGCGTGTGCCACTTGCCAATATCTTCTTTTAATCTTTCCACCTTTTCATGAAAATTCAGTTTAAATATGAGTTTAGGATCTTTTGGTAGGGTTACTCCAAGATACTTCAACTTGTCTGTAACTTTAAATGGGAGTTTATGCAGAAATTCCGCTTTATGGTTATCCCCAAGAGGCAAAAATTCACTTTTTTGCCAGTTAATTGTGTACCCAGAAACCTCACCAAATGACTTTATAAGGTCTAATAGAATGGGGATAGACTGCTCAGGCTGTGACATAAAGATTGCAACAGCATCTGCATATAAAGATAGATGGTGGTCCACATCACCTAAACGAATAGGTTTGAGAGAGCTGTGTTGCCTGATACCAATAGCAAGAGGTTCAATACCAATCGCAAACAGGAGAGGGCTAAGGGGGTAGCCCTGGTGCGTTCCACGATGTAATGGAAATCGAGCTGACCTCTCTTGATTTGTTAGAATGGAAGAAGAAGGATGGGCATATAGAATTTTAATCCATGAAATAAAACGGCTACCGGCTACCGAAGTCCTCCAACACCCTCCACATGTATGCCCACTCAATCTGATCAAAAGCTTTCTCTGCGTCTAAGCAGAGGACAGCCACCTTCTGATCCTTCTTATAGTCATGGTACATTATGTTCATTAGTCTTCTAACATTAAAAAAGGAAAACCTTCCAGGAATGAAACCCGTTTGGGCAGCATGGATAATGGAGGCAATATGTTTGTTTAACCTATTAGCCATCAATTTTTTGAAAATTTTCATATCAGAGTTCAGCAATGCAATCGGAGAGTAAGATGAGGGCTCAATCTCATCTCTCCCCTCTTTTGAAATTAGTGAGATGTTGGCTTCATATAAGGATCTTGGAAACTTCTGAGTTTCAAATGAGTGATTGAACATCCTGAGCAAGAGAGGAGTAAACTGTTCGGGAAATTTCTTAGATAACTCTACTCCAAAACCATCTGGTCCAGCACTCTTGCCATTAGGAAAGGACTTTATAGCATCTAGAATCTCTTGGGTGGTGATGTCAGCATTAAGTGCCTCACACGCTGTGTCACTCAATTTAGGGAGATTCAGATTCTCCAGCCACGCAGAGGCATCCCCCCCAGCTTTAGATGTATATAACTGTTAATAATATTCCCTAAAGCGCTTGTTTATATTGCTGGGGTCAGTGATAATGTCCCCAGATTTTGATTCGATTTTATGTATAGCTCTGCTAGCCTGCAAACCTCTTATTTGTCGGGCCAATAACTTCTGGGGCTTGTCCCAGAAGTTGGAACCCTAGTTCAAATTGTTTTTGTTTCAGTCTAAACAGTTGGTCCTGTACCTGAGCAGACAGAATGTCATTATATTCATACTTCAGTTTAAGAATATTCTGTAAGGTGGTGGAGTTATCAGAAGATTTATAGGCAGTTTCTGGTTGCGTTAGATCTTTTTCAATTTCTAAAAGACGTTTTTTCTTTTCTTTTCTCATTGAGCTTTCAAAAGAGATGATGTGCCCTCTAGTCACAGCCTTAAAAGCTTCCCATAAGGTGGAGTCTGTAACCTCCAGGTTATCGTTTGTTTCCAAAAAATCTGAGATCCTAGAAGAAATGAACTGAATAAACAAGGAGTCGGAGAGAAGTGAGGGATGGAACCGCCAACTATATTGCTGTTTCTTATGGTTGAGGTCAAGTACCAATGATATAGGAGAGTGATCAGAAATTAAAATATTATGATGTGTGGTGGAGATTACATTTGATATCAAATTGGAGTCAAGCAAAAAATAATCAATTCTAGACAAAGATGTGTGTCTCTGTGAGAAAAAAGAATAATCCCTATGTGTGGGGTGCTGAAGCCTCCATATGTCAACTAGATGTGTGGATAGCATTAAATTATTCAAGGTTGTGGAGGCAGCAGAGGGCAACTGGTTTGTTTGGGCTGATCTATCCAAAAAATTGTCAAGCACACAATTCAAGTCACCACCTATAATCACATGTGTGTCTGAGAGAGTGGGCAGTAAATTAAAGACCTTAATGAAAAAATTTGGGTCATCAAAATTGGGACCATATATGTTTAAAAGTGTGACATGATATGAGTAAATGTAGCCTGTCACCAGAATATATCTGCCATTAGGATCACACACGGGGGAAATATGCCTAAATGGAATAGTCTTGCTAATCATAATAGCCATTCCTCTAGCTTTACTGGAGAATGTAGACTGAAAAATTTGATTTACCCAGCTGCACCTAAGCAAGTTTGCTCTTGTGAGCTTAATATGACTTTCCTGTAGGAATATAACGTCTGCCGCTAAGGACTTCAAATGAGAGAAGACTTTTGCCCTCTTAATGGCATGTCCCAATCCACGGACATTCCAAATAGTAAAAGTAATGCCACCACCTCTTAAAGAAAGACTAGGATGCATATCTAAGTACAGTAATGCAAAAATATGACGCCCTTAAACAACACTTATAATAGCACAGAGGAAAACAAAAAAATAAAAAAACACACAACTAAGAACTTACCCTCCCTCCCCCCGTCCCACTTTCCCAAACAAAGTGAGAACACGCTCCCCTCAAACAGGCATAGAGGCTGCCGGACCATAGGAAAGACTGGTTTAGCTAAGCTAACAAAAAGAGCCCTATGCTCTCTCTCCAAATATGCAAAAAAAAAACACAAGTAAATTTAAACCACGGTCATGAGAATGTCCCGACCTGCGTAATGGCAGAAAACAAAGTCACATACCAGATAATATACGCCATCCCAAGCGCATGCAATGTTCAAGACAAAGTCCCCGCAAACACCTCGGCTTCTTGTAGTGAAGAAAATACTTGCTCCGAGTTCCCCAAAGTGACCCGGAGTCGAGCTGGGTGGATGAAGCCGACCCTTGCGCCTGCCTCCTTAAACCTCTTTCGGACATCTTCAAAAGCCTGGCGCTGTTTAATCACCTCCACTGGCAAATCGGGGAAGAAATGGATCGCCGCCTCGTTGTATGTCAGGGGGAATTGTTGACGAGAAAGCTGTAGTATTTTCTCCTTGATTTGGAAGTGATGAATCTGGGCTATCATCACACGCGGTCGTGCTTTTTCCTTTTTCCTGGTGCTAGCGATAACCCCAGCGATGCAGGAGTTCTAGTCTCGATAGGGCTCTTATCCTGCTGTTTTCCACGCTCAGTCTTCGTTTTTCGCATCTCCTCGATTTTAGTCTAAGGTTAAATTAACAAGAGGTCGGGTAAACTGGTGAATTTTGAATTAAATACCGAATTATTCTAAAACATGGAGAGGAGCTCAGGAAAAACGTGTCTACTCCATCAGGTGCTCACTAGCGCCCCCATTGCTATGGTCTTTTGATTGGTTTCGTTTTGTGACAGAATAATATATTTATATTTCAATAGAACTTGATTAGTGATGTTATCTGACAGAATAGCAAATTTATGTCTCAGTACATCTTGGCTACCTCCGGAGATCACTGGGTTAGAGGCGACGCCCAACCTGGACAGATCACATGGGCCTACAGGAGAAATGATCCTCACACATATTCACCAAATAACAATTTAGAACGCCAAGAGAGAACCCAAGTACACAGCAAAAAGTTAAAACTCCACACACAGGGGCCCTGGTGGGGACTTAAGCCAAGACCTTCTTACTGGGAGGCAGCAACGCAGGAAAGGAGTTTTATTTGTGTCAGGATTTGGGTTTTGTTTTGGCTGTTTGTTCATTTTGATTTATTAGTTAACTCTCCGGCCTTTAAAATCAGTTTTGGTTTTGGGTTCTTTCTTGTTTGGTTTCTATTATAGCTTGTGTTTTGTTTAGTCTTAGGTTTTGGTTCTGTTTTGGTTTATGGAGTAGTTTGTTATTAAGTCACTTGGCCTGCTCAGTTCACTTCTTTGTATCCAGCCTTTAATCAGTCACTCAGTTCACCTGCCAGCTCACCTCTTAGTCAACACCCTGTCATTCCTCTTCGCTAGTCACCATCCAATCAGTTTCAGTTACTTCGAGTCACTTCCCTGTTCCTGATAAGCTCCACCCATGCCAGCAATTAGTTTTCACTCCATTCACCTGCTCACTCCCCTACTTATACCTGCCTCTTCCTCCTGCAATCTGCCAGATCAATTCAACCCACTTGGTGAGTCTTATCCAGCGTTGTATTTCTGATAGCCCTGTTGATACTGACCCGATTGCCTTTTTGACTCTGAGCCAGCCTGATCCCTAAACCTGATTTTCTTGCCCGGTATGATCCTGTTTTTCTGACCTGGACCTGCCTTGTGATATTCTGAGTTTGCCTTATCCTTGTCTGTACTTCTGCCTATGTTGGACTGCCTTTAGTGTACCGGATTTTGGACTGCCCTTTTGATTATTGAGTCTGCCCGTCCGTGTTTTATTATTAAATCCTGTTTTTTTGCTTAAAACCTCTCTTGTCTGGCTGAATACTGGGTCCATCTGTCTCTGGTTCATGACAATTTGACTTTCACTCTGAAATAATTTTCAGTTAAAAGATAATATGAAGACAACAACCTCAAACTATTTAAAACCTTTATTGACACATAAATTGGATAACATAAATCATACCTAATATATACCACAGTGAATAAAGTATTGCCTGTCTACACTAAATTTACCACCACTTTTTAGTAAAACGCTTACCTGACAACAGCCAGATGTATGTCTCGTTCCGCCTAGCTACACTCACATACATCTGGGACACCGCCGATAGAGAATGATTTCTCCAACCAATTTTATGGTCTGGCCAATCAGGACGCAGGGCTGGAGTTTCATATATGTGACGTAGTGGAGACGCGACCATGACGTGAGACTGTTTTGATAGCAATGGCGGCTCGTCGAGGAAGCAAGCGTTAGCATTAATGCTGCTATTTCTTCCGTGTTGTCCAATCTACCTAATATTGTTTCATTAAAAGAACATCAGAGAACGCCTCTGAAGGCTTTTGTTGGTGGAAACGATGTTTTCGCCCTTCTCCCGACCGGATTTGGCAAGTTTTGTTTTCCGGGGCCAGCGGACGTGCAGACGCGGACGCGCCCCGGAGCGGTTAGCGCTAACCATGTTAGGAGGCCTTTAGTCCTCAACGCGGTCGGCCCGGAATCGACTCCGACCCGCGGCGCTTTGCCGCCTGTCTTCCCCCCTGTTCCTGTCAGCTCACTGTCAATAAAACGCGTGCCACTAGAGCCGCAAACACATTATTATTATTTTTTTTTTTCCTGCGTCGCTATCATTAGCGTCACGGGTTAGCTTCGGTGTGAGTGGTTGAAATAGCACGTCAATAAAGATGACAGACAAGTGGCTTATCCAATCATATGCAAGAATTTTTGATAAGGCCCAGCCTTCTGTAAATGCAATTTCTATGGCGGAGTCCCAGATGTATGTGAGTGGAGCTAGGCGGAGCGATATACAGCTGGCTGTTGTCAGGTTAGTAAAACGCTGATATGCTCTTGAATAGACAAACTGGCTCTCTTACCCCTTTCTGAGGCACTTTGTGACATTTATCTGTGAAAAAATGTCAAACATTTCCTTCCTTTCCTACTTACTTACTCCTGAATGAACTAAACTAAAGAACCCAACACGCTAATATTATGGTTATTATATAGCAGCATTTCACCATCTTACCATTTCTTTCTTCCTCCTGTGCAAGAGGTTCAGGGAAGTCTGATCAGGTCATTGAGCAGTTCAAAATGGCCACCCATGAAGAATAACAGTCTTTTACTGTCTCCTCTCTAACTTATCTGGCTCAGTTGTTGACCTAATGATGGTTAAAGCTACCCAACTTTGTCCTAACAGCATCAGCCCAGCATTTAAACCAGCAGTATTCTGGGGAGGAACACACAAGCAACTAATCTAACATCAGATACAATAAACAACAATGGAGTTGCTTTGAATTACAGCTTGTTTTATTGCTATAGTTACATTTCACTTTAGCCTTTGTACCAATTACAATGAAGTTAATGTTCCTGTACAGTGATCCAGCTCTATCCATCCATCCATTTTCTAACACGCCTATCCCTTGTGGGGTTGCGAGGGGTGTCAATGGGCGAGAGGCGGGATACACCCTGGACAGGTCGCCAGTCTATGTGATCCAGCACTTTCTTCTATATTTTGGTTATAATAAGCCATCCCTTCTTTGGGTTTCAGTTTAGTTAATGTCTTTCATCAGACATTAGCTGCATTTTCACTCTTCTGGAGATAGCTATTTAGTCTATATTTACCCTTAAAATAGTCCAAACATATCTACAGTAGATGAACAACTTCTGCAAGTCTTTCAGAAAATAATATTAATTTTATCCGCTTACGTTTTATCATATTCCAGCTAATACAAATTTTTGGTACAACCTTGCTTGTGCTATAATACAAAAATATAATTTTACTTGTATCCCAGTGTCTTTGAAGCCATTCAAGCATAAAACACAACACCACTCCATCAAACTTCAATTGTTTATTTCACCGCCTCCTTGTCCAGGTGGATGTCTGCTGCACAGGGCAGGTAAAGTGGCCTCAGATGTGGTCTTGTATCAAACGAACTGATGTGAAGCTAATAAGCATCGACTGACAAGTCATTCAGTCGCTCATCCTTGCTTTGTTAGAAAGTGGCAAAAGTTTCAAGGCCTCCCTGTAAAGGTTAAAACTGAAGTCAACAAGGCATGAGTTCTGGTAGCTACTGATGCTGTGGTCCGTTTATATCTGAAGTCAGAACTTGGATCTGGGAACGACATCGAACACAGCTTTACCAGTTTGAGTTTAGTTAGTGGCCAAATTGACCCTAATTATCAGTAGGAGCTAACAATGAGCGAGCCGGAGGGTGCAAAACTCTGAAGAATCAGATGGAGCAATCCTAACTGGCAATTAAGGAAGACGAGAATGGGTTACAAAGTTTCTTTTAATGAGTAGGGTAAGAAAACAGACTTAAACCTACAGACAAAAAAATAAAAAGCTAAAACTTATTGAAGAAATATGAAATACCAAAAAACAGATTTAAAATACTTGTAATTTTGTGAGTTGGCTGTGCTTGGTCCAGGGTAAAGGGGGAAATACCTACGCCATTTTAAAGCTGCTCAGCAGTCATGCACCTCCTTGGGCACCGGCCATGGTGGGCATCTGTCAGAGGACAGGGCCCTAGACTCTGACTGCTCCCAGAACTCCACTGCTCCCAGAGCTCCACTGCTTCCCTCTGCACAAACTTTCACATCTGCTGCTGCGCCTCCTGTTGCCTTTCTTCTTCTGCTGCATGTCATCTCCTTGGTGGACTACTTTTATTACATCCTACAGGCTCTGGTGCTGGTGCCAGTGGTCCTCTTCCCCCTCTCAATGAAGAGATTTTCTCACCCTCTCCTGCATATCATTCTCTTTAAAAAGCCTGGTGCTGCTTCCTGAGTAGTTGCTCAGTTTACACAGGTGTGAGCGATTTTGGCAATAAGAGATACGTAACAAACATTAAAAACACGCAACTAAAAATCTTGCTAACAGTAACAGAAACCATGGTAAAATATGGAAAAACTGAAAGGAAAAGCCACTCTGCCTGATCTTAATAACAATGTGTTTCTCTGCATTTTTTTCCAGATAAACTGCATGTTCATTAAAAGTATGCTGTAAAGGGGAAGATGGAGATCGACAGGCAGATTGGTGCGGCGTCTGCTGTGAAGCGGGCGCTGTACCGATCCGTCGTGGTGAAGAGAGAGCTGAGCCAAAAGGCGAAGCTCTCGATTTACCGGTCGATCTACGTTCCTACCCTCATCTATGGTCACGAGCTTTGGGTCGTGACCGAAAGAACGAGATCCCGGATACAAGCGGCCGAAATTAGTTTTCTCCGTAGTGTGTCTGGGCTCTCCCTTAGAGATAGGGTGAGGAGCTCAGTCATCCGGGGAGGACTCAGAGTAGAGCTGCTGCTCCTCCACGTCGACAGGAGCCAGTTGAGGTGGCTCGGGCATCTGGTTAGGATGCCTTCCGGACGCCTCCCTGGTGAGCTTTCCGGGCACGTCCCAGGGGAAGACCCAGGACACGCTGGAGGGACTATGTCTCCCGGCTGGCCTGGGAACGCCTTGGGATTCCCCCGGAGGAGCTGGCCCAAGTGGCCGGGGAGAGGGACGTCTGGGCCTCCCTACTGGAGCTGCTACCCCCGCGACCCGACCCCGGATAAGCGGAAGAAGATGGATGGATGGATGGATGGATGGATGGATGTAAAGTTGTGTGTGAAAGATTTAATGAAAAATTGCCAGAAGAGCAAACAAACTTTTTAAAACTATGGCTATAACTTGGTTTTATAAGGTTGCATTTTGAGGGAAATAGTTGATCAGAACCCCACAATATTTGTATTTGGAATTCTGACTTCACTGGACCATTTTTTAACCTCAAATGCTAATATTTTAGCTTATGAGTTAAAATAGACTATTTATGCTGGCTCCTTCAACCAAATGCTTTGTTCTTTACATAGTTGAATGTGATGACAACAAAAGCACACAAAAATTATCAATGGAAATTAACCCATGGAGGTCTGGATTTGGAGCAACACTCAAACTTTAAGTGGAAAAACACTACAGGCGGATCCAACTTTGATGTAATGTCCTTAAAACAAGTCAAAATAAGGCTCAGTAGCATGTGTGGCCTCCATGTGCCTGTATGACCTCCCTGCAATGCCTGGGCGGCCTCCTCCACATCTCTTGATGTACTGGCCTGTCTCCTGGTAGCGCCTCCATGCTTTGGACACTACACTGACAAACACAGCAAACCTTCTTACCGCAGCTCGCAATGATGTGCCATCCTGGATGAGCTGCACGACCTGAGCCACTTGTGTGGGTTGTAGAGTCCGTCTCATGCTAACACTAGAGTGAAATCACCGGCAGCATTCAAAAGTGACCAAAACATCAACCAGAAAGCAGAGGAACTGAGAAGTAAAGGTAAGTTTATTTGTGAAACACTGCTAGTAAAAAGTGCCTAAACATCCTAATAAAAACTGCTTCTCTAAAACAAGGCTGAACAAATAATATACAGTCAACACTCTTAGACTTGGCGAGGAGACAGCTTGAAAATAAGTGGGAAAGTAGCCAACAAAAATATTTTAAAAGATCTTTCGCAAACCCAAAGAAAATATTGAATGGGACTAATCTAAAACATGATTGGAATGTCAGCTTCACTAAAGGCAAAATATAAAGAATGATGGATCTGCACAAACCAACGGTCTGAAAACAACAAATGATTCACTAGATGTGAATGTAACCAAATACAGAAATGTTCAAAGACACAGCCACAAGATGACCCGATATACAGTGATGCAGGAATTTACATGACAAAAGGACCCCAAAATATTCACGAACTGATTATTAGAGATTTACAGCAGAACAAATGAATATAGGTTTTCACCGACCTTCTTTAAGTCACATAATTTAAGATTATCTTCACATAGAAATAATGAGAGTACTTCTCATGTATAAAACATGAATAACCTATGACACCTTATCTGTCAAACAAAAATAAAATTATCCAGGATAAAGTGCTAACATCCAAATAGCATGCTACACATTTCTACAATTAACCTTTCATGGCAAAATAAAACTGCATGTAGGAAATATTACCACTTTGAGAATGTATGACAATATTTTAGCAAAATTTGAAACAAATAAAGCAGAAGGCATGAATCAGGCTCATCAGCATCATGAATAAATGAACATGAGATCATGAATAGGACATTTCCCAAATGGAAAAACTGACCTTTGTCTTAAGGTTGAAAGAACCCGAATACCATAAAAAATGAAAGAAATTATGAGCCTTGAAAATAAATGATTGTTAGGGATCTCTCAGAATTTAAAAAGTCACCAGCTTGTCTGGGGTTTATGTTTGATTATTATCCGGTTTATGGATTATTAAAGCATGTGCTGAGGAATACTGTGAAAAACCTGTCTTTAAGTGTGCCACAAAAATATGGCACATTTTATTTCTTTATTATAATATTCTCTGAGCTATAAATAAATAAGAAAATCTAAATAAGTCCTGATTACATATCTAAATTTATCCTTCAATTCTTGAAACCTCTTCCCCAGAATTTTTCACTATAGTACAAAAGGCTGTTAGACCCTTGTAGATGGTAAATGGACTGAACTTATATAGCACCTTTCCAGTCATGCTGACCACTCAAAGCGCTGTACACTAAAGCCACATTCACCTAGTCGCACTCACTGACACACAACCATTTATACACCGATACACAACTTGGTAGGCAACTTGGGGTTAAGTGACTTGCCCAAGGGCACATTTACATGTGACAAGGGGAAGCTGGAATTGATCCCACAACCTTCCGATTGCACGACAACTACTCAACCAATCAAGCCACAGACACCCATTCAATTCTTAAATTCTGAGTCAAGCATACCTGTCTTAAAATCCTTGTTGAAAGCTATCCATTTCAGTATTTTCCTTTCCTTGTTCAATTTTAGTTGTCTTGCTATTTTGAACCTGAACCTGTGAGCACTTCTCTCTCAGACTGCAGGCCTACTGATGGCACCCTGTCTACTTTTAAAACTAGGCTTAAAACTTTCCTTTTTGACAAAGCTTATTATGAATGAGTTAAAATGGCTTAGCTTACCCTAAACTATCTCCATAGTTATGCTGCTATAGGCTTAGGCTGCTGGAGGACATCAGGGTCTATTTTTTCACTCTGCTGATTTCTCCTCCTGTTACCAAATTTGCATTGGTTGTTGTTATTTCATCTTTTACCTTTTTGTTCTGTCATTTTTTTCTTCATAATAGTACACCTGGTCTGGCATTCTGTTAGCTGTGACATCATCCAGGGAAGACAGCTCATCCACTATTACAATATAACATAGGAAGGATTCCTAGATCAATGTGTGCTTCTGTGCTTTTTGTCTCTGTTCTGTCTTCTCTAACCCCAAGTTGGTTGAGGCAGATGGCCACACTGAGCCTGGTTCTGCTGGAGGTTTTTCCTTCCCGTAAAAGGGGAGTTTTCCTCTCCACTGTTGCTTCATGCTTGCTCAGTATGAGAGATTGCTGCAAAGCCATGGACAATCTCCCTGTGGCTCTACGCTTCTTCAGGAGGAGTGAATGCTGCTTGTCCAAACCCAGTAGACCAATCTGTATAATTTGATTGAATTTGACTGTGTAAAGTGCCTTGAGATGACATGTATCATGAATTGGCACTATCCATCCATCCATCCATCCATTTTCTGACCCGCTTAATCCCTCATGGGGTCGGGAGGGGTGCTGGTGCCTATCTCCAGGATTCACCGGGCGAGAGGCAGGGTACACCCTGGACAGGTCGCCAGTCTGTCGCAGGGCTGAATTGGCACTATATAAATAAAATTAGATTGAATTGAACAAGGTATCCAATGTGTATTTGGTCACCGAGTTAAGAGCATTTTTTTCAAAGGATCAGGTATACGGTCCTCTCCCAGGAAAGTCTGTACCTGTTGCCCAGGGATACACGTCTTAACCTCTTTCCATCTGGCAAAATAATTAGGGTCACACCAACAACACAGGTAACAAAGTTGTTCTGCATAAAAATATAATTTCAAATTATGAAAGGCCATACCACCATTGTCCTTAGGTACCTGTAATGTTGAATACCTAATTCTGGGTCTGTTACCACTCCAAATAAATTTTGTTATCTTATCCCACTCTATGTATGGTTTAGATGGTACGTCAACAGGGAGTGCTTGGAATAAATAAAGAAGTCTTGGTAGAAGATTCATTTTTATCACATTTATCCTGCTGGTAAAGTCTAATGGGTACACGGACCATCTTTCAATATCTGCTTTTAGATTTTGATTAATTGGGTTATAATTATCCTCATATAAAAGTGATGGATCCTTAGTCAAAAACACTCAGAGATATTTAATTTTTTTGCATCCTATTTGATACAATATTTATTCACCACTGCAGCAGAGTGGGCATGATTCATCCATCCATTTTCTAAACCGCTTAATCCCTCATGGGCTCGCGGGGGTGCTGGTGCCTATCTCCAGGCGTTCACTGGGCGAGAGGCACGGTTCACCCTGGACAGGTCGCCAGTCTGTGAGTGGGCATGATTGAAAAGTAAATTTTGGGTTTTTGAGATTTACAACTTATATCCGGCATATGTATTAAATTCTTGTCATAGATCCATTAGTCTAGGTAAGGAGATATTAATATCTTCAATGTACAACAAGACATCATCAGCAAACTATCCAAACTTTTGCCCTGTTCCACCTATACTGACACCCTTCAGGTCAACACACTGCCGTATCGCCTGGGCTAGCGGTTCGATGTATAGAACGAATAGGATGAGGCTCAGACAACATCCTTGTCATGTACCTGTACTCAGCTAAAACGCTCCGTTAATGAACCATTCACTTTTATTCTTGCTGTGGGTTTTTGACAGATTGCTTTTATACACCTAATTGAGTCTTCAGTAAAGCCAAACTTTTCCAACATTTGATATAAAAAGCCCCAATTCACTCGATCAAAAGTCTTTTCAGCATCTATGCTGATCAGGGCTAAGTTTGATTTTGTAATGCTATGTATTATGTGGAGGGTTCTTCTAATACTGTCATGACTTTGCCTACCTATTATAAAGCCAGTCTGGTATTCGTCAATTACATCAGTAATAAATGTGCTAATTCTTTTGGTAATAATGGATGTGTATAATTTGTAGTCAACATTTAAAACTGATATTGGCCTGTATTTGGCACAATTTTCTTTATCTTTGTTTTCTTTGGGGATTAAAGTTATAATTGCCTCCTTCCATGATGGAGATGTTTTATCTTCCTTGTGAATATAGTTGAAGGATCTAAGAAGAAGTAGCTTCAGTTCCTCCCCAAATACCCTATACCACTCCGTGGGGAAACCGTTGCTACCTGGAGCCTTACTTGCTTTTAATCTGCTTATAGCCTTATCTAACTCTTTCATAGTAATTTCAGTTGAGAGTTTTTTGCTTTGTATTTCTCCAATGCAAGGGAGGTCTAACTGATCTATGAACATTTTAACTGTGTCAGGGTTCTCCGTTTTCCGTGCTCTCTAACTCTACTTCACAGGTGGCTGCAGTTGACGGGTGGGCGTGGCCCGCACCTGCGGCTCATCAAGGAACCCTCGTCTCAGCCTTAAAAGGAGTGCACAGACAGCTGGAAGACGCCAGAGTGTTACCCCGTCGTGGTATGCCTAGGTCACAGATCTGTCTCCCGAGTTTCGTACCCGTGAGTTTTTGGAAACCCTGTTTTTGGACTAACCCTGTCTCCTGTCTTCTCCAGTTTGTTGTGTTTTGGATTTACTCAGCTGTGTTGGCTCCGTGCTCTGAGGACCAGTCATCCGAATCCCCGCCGCTCAGATTTTGCTCTGGCATCTCCACTCATACTCCCTTGGTGGTACCAAGCCGGGCGTGAGAACCCCCTTCCTGGATTCTCCTGGTTCATCAGTCACACTTTTGTTCTTCCAGCTGCTCCTCCTGCCTGCCGCCGCAGTGATGCTGTTTGGGCCCCCTGCCTGTATAACATCTGCCAGCCCTCCTGTCACTCAGCCACCACCTCCCATCAGAGAGTTACGGTCACAGAATTCCTTTTTCATTCATCCCCCCCGGACAGGTTTCCCCATCCAAACGGTAAGCGGCGCCGCTTCTGGAACATTTCCCCCTGGTTCGATCCTATGTAAACATATCCTCTTTCTTCCCGCAGTCGTTCCAGCTCTGACGTTCAGACCTCGCCTGTCGCACACAGCGTGTGCTTCCCCCTTTGTTGAGCCTTTAAATAAACATCTTAAAACTGTTCCGGCTTCCGTCTGTGTCTGCATGTGGGCCAAACACTTAAAAACCATGACGAACTGATTCCTTGTCAGGAGCCCCCTCTTGTGAGTATAATGTGTTATAGTATTGATGGAAGTTTTTTTAATCTCCTTTGGGTTTGTCTGTAGTTTTTGTGAAATTTAATCTCTTATTTTAATGATTGTAGTATCAGCTAGTTGTAAGATATTTGTCTTTTTTCTCCCTACTTCCTGATCTAGAAAATGCACAAGCTCGGATTCCAAATTTTTTGTTTCCTTTTGTGTTCTTTGGTCTTTCTTTAATTGGAATCTATGTTTTTGCTCTCTCAAATTATTTGTTAGTTTTAGGTATTGTTCAGTTCTGTTTTTCTTTATGCAACCTAGGATGATAACCTTGGCTATGATTCTTCCACAAATTACAGCCATGAGCGAATCCCACAAGACTGAGGGGTCAACTTGACCATTATCATTCTGCTCAATAAATGTATTCATTTCTTGCTTGATATAGCCGATAACTGACTGATTGTTCTTAGGCCAACATTAAGTCTCCATACAGTACTTTTCCAACTTTTCTCTTGTTGAATGGTTAAATAAACTGATTTGTGGTCCGATACATCTGCGGCTCCGATCATACATTCTGTTATTCTGTAGTGATCCTCTTTTTTCACTAGAAAATAATCTATCCTTGAATGTACCGACTGAGGTATTAAATAATGGGTCAGGGTCTTTCTCAGCTGAATGAAGATGTCTCTTAATCAGATAAATGGATGATAACAATCAAGCCATTCTTGGTAGGATATTATTCAAGCAATTCTTAATCCAATATTATTTTTGAACTAGCGTGTATTTTATTTTTTCCCATGTGTCCTGATTTGCCCAGGTAATTCAAGTGTTGTTGTTAAGTTAAAACTCCTGCAGGCGTTCTCGTGCCCGTTGAGCTGTGTCTCTTTGACGCTGAATGCGTTGCCATGGCAATGCCTGCTCCAGGCCTTGTAGCGCTACCGTTGATGAACCGTTGGTGTTTTCCTCAATGCCTATCTGACGGTGAATCTTCTGCGATGCAAATCCTCTTCAGCTTCCTTTGCGCTGTTGCAAATTTGTGATCCGCTCTCCCAATGGATACGCATATTTGTGAATGCCGTTTAGAAGCGAACACCCTTCTCTTTCAAAACAGCTTTCACGCACTTATATGCTTTGCGTCACTGCACTACATCTGATGTATAGTCATGGTCAAACGACTGTCTTTTTGCCAAGTAGGACTTTTTTTGCCAAGCTTGCTTGAGAATCGTTTACTTTACCTTGAATTGGAGAAAGTTAACCACTATGGATATAGGCGGTGGATTGGGACTCGGCTTTAATACGAGTGAGCGGTGTGCTCATTGTATTTGAAGATCTGGCCCATCTTTAATTAACTTCTCATCTATTATCAGTTTCTTCACAAACTCTAGCACTGAGTACCCCTCCGCCCCTTCAGGCACCTCATAAATTCTCAAGTTATTCCTCCTTGACCTCGATTCTAAGTTGTTGATCTTGTCCATCAGTGTCCTCTGGTCTTTAAGTGTTTGTTGAAGTGCAGTATGTACTGTGGCTGACTACGTTTCCAGCTCGACAATTTTCGTGACAGCTCGTCACTTCTCCAAGTTTTTCACGTTGGTTTTAAATTCAAAGCGTTGCGGTTGATAGCTGCTGATCAATCTGCTACTTAAGTATGTTCAACTCCTTCTTTAGATCTTGCTTGAAGTCATCTCTAAGTGTGTCCAGGTCTGTTTTTAGCTCAGTTCGAAGAGAGGTAATTTTTTCACTCATTGTTTTTTTTTTAAAAGATGCATGAATGGATTCTGTCGAGTCATGCCATGTTCTGTCCTCTTAGCGTTAGCAATAGCTGCAGGTTCTTTGCCTGAACTTGTTTCTTTCTTTGCTTTTTCTGGCTTGCTTTTGCTGTTGGATTTGGTTCCCCCACTCATATTAGAATAAGTCATAAATGACTCCTATTAGATGAATGAGAGTGGGTTAAATAGCCCAACTGCATGGGGCTCCTTTTAGGCATCCATCTTCTTCTGTTGCCAACCCCTCCCCTCAACAGAGCTCAATTTTTACGCACGGAGTCACAGTATAAACTGCTTGGCATCAAGAAGTCTTTGATCAAACTGTTTCATATGTGACACCGAGCTTGATACACTGAACTGCACCAAGAAGGTCACAAGGACCTGCAGTATCACAGCCCCTCTCTGTGCTGGACTGATAGGTATGTGGTGGGCGCCTGCTGGAAAAGAAACAGCTCTGGAAGCTCAACAAGCTAATCGCTAATATCCCTTACCCCGCTTCGTCCCACTGGCAGAAAGTGTGGGAAATGTAAGAATTTGTTACAAGAAATGTAGGCAATAGATACGCACGACTATGAAGTTTAAAACGTCCACAGAGAGCCTGCACAGTATGCGTACAGTACGCCCAAGCATGTGCGAGCCTTTATTGAGGTTCAGTAAGTATACTGCATATTCCAAAATATCAAAGTGAGGTCATTGTCTCATGGAATAAAAAAGTGTGAACAATCATGAATCAGAGTTAAAAATAAAGATGTCTGTCTTCAAGTATCAACCAATCACAATGAATCTCATTTTTACTGGCATTCCTTTAAAAACATGCGTGGCTGTAAGCTTTGCAAAGTAGTGTTGGCAATCATGTGAACATATTTGAAATTGAGCTCAGTTTGACCCAAGAGAAATAGCTACTAACAGGATCTACCTGCATCAACAGTTCAACTCCTGATGTTTAGAGGTCAGGGGCCAGATCCTGTAATTACATCCAGGCACAAATCTTCAAACCTCCAAGTTGCATTAGGGTGGAGGGTGGTGGTCATGGCTTCGCAGCTCAACACTTGGCCGTTGACCGAGGTCATGGTTCTGCTGATGATTTGCAGGGAGTGACCTTAACATGAATGAAGAGAGAGGCCGGTGAAAGGCTGGAACCATCCAACTTCAGCAGACGCACATGGCGATACCCTACAGATGGGTAGGGAGTAAAAATACAGTTAGTGACAAAATTCTGGAAACCCCGAGCAAGTCTTTGCTTCAGTGTCCTCCATTTTAAACTAAATGTGTGCACACACACCTGTGCGAAGACTAGTGAAAGGCAGTGTAAACTGTCCCAAGAAGTCATTACTAGAGGTATAGTCATGATCCTCCACTACGAACCGAACCAGAGCCAAGTCAGGTACATGAACAGTGAAGTTAAAGGTACAGTCCCACCGCGGGTTAAAGCCTGAAACAAAGAACAAAGTCAAACATGATCCTACAGCAGGATACTCTCATTCAAAAGTTCTACAAGCTTATTCATTCAGTACTGGTACCATTGTTGTCCACATGATTAGTTTTCTTCTTAATGTTGTCAATGGGAACTCCATGTATCTCCACCCATACCTGAGGGTCCACTATGGAGCTGGGTTTGTCCCATTCTGGTTTGGGCAGCTGTTGAGCTGAAATTACCTTTTGCAGGAGAGATATGAGTGGCAAGAGCAAAGATGGGAGAAATGTGTAGTTAGTAACACCCTTTCCTTTCAGTTCCACATTAGCAACATTATTCGTTCTGCTTATTTCCACCTTCGCTCCATACACCACCTCCGCCCATCCCTCTATCCCCACTCCTCTTCTATCCTTATTCATAGCTTAGTCAGCTCCCGTTTTAACTATTGTAACCCTCTCCTCTACGGTCTCCCACAGAAAACCCTCAATAAACTTCAGTTGGTTCAGAATTCTGCTGCCCGTTTCAAGACCCTAACCTCCTCTTTCCAACACATTACCCCTATTCTACAAAAGCTACACTGGCTTCCCATTCAATTTAGGATTCCATTGAAGTTACTCCTCCTTACTTTCAAGGCCACCCATAACGTTGCCCCTCCTTATTTGTCCGAACTTATCCTTATTCACACCCCCCTTCATCTCTCAGTTCTTCCTTTTCCATCTGTCTCTCTGTCCTCTCCATTCACCTTAAGACCATGGAGGACCTTTTCCTATTCAGCTCGACAGCTCTGGAATCAACTGCCTACTAACATCCGCAATGTTGACTCCCACTTCTAGTTGTTTCTAGTTGTTTTAGATTATTGATGCTTTGTTGTATGTATTGCTATTTGTTTTGTTTTGAATTTGTCGAGTGTCCTTGAGTGTTAAGAAAGGCGCTTTTAAAATAAAATGCACTATTATTATCCATCCATTTCCCTCGTGGGGGAGTACCCGGAGAAAATAATAGAAACCCACAATTGCACAGGGAGAACATGCAAACTCCATGCAGAAAGACCCAGGGTCGGACTCAAACCAATGACCTTTTTGCAACAGCGCTACCCACTGCCCCACTGTGCAGCCCATTATCATTAGTGATAATATAAAAAAGTACAACCTTCTACAAAGTTAGGCTTTTATACATCAGAACATAGAAAAAAGTATCTGCTTTTTTTGCAGGTTCTGTAATTATTTAATTATAACCTCAAGTATAAAGATACACAACTAAATCACACAAAGTCATTATTTATAAAATAAAATAAACCCAAAATGGAAAAGTACAACCTTGATGCACCCACATAATTTAAGAGGGAAAGTAGCTGCAGATGTAAACTCTATCAAATTAAAGGGCATAAAACTAACAGTTCTGTTTTTTATTAAAACCTTATTATGAAATAATAATGCTCCATCTCACCTGAACAGTGAGCAGGATGGGTCTGTGGCCAGGACCACCTCCAACATTCTCTGGGTTGAAAGAGGTGTTGGGCTGCCTCATGAAAGAGGGCTTTAGGACATATCCACAAAGACCATTCTGCAAAAATCTTCCTCGATTTAGGTCCATCTGTTCACCAGCCGTCTGGAAGTTCAGGGCAACTGCAAAGGACACATCACAGCAGTGGGAGTTGCATGAGTTGTCCACAAGGGGGTGAGCTGGGAGAGAGCAAGCTTATGGAGGGGCACAATTACTTCGATAGATATATGTGTGGCCAGGGCTGGACTTGTATGCATGTCCCCTTTCTGGCCTTGCGCTACTCTTGCCAGTCTTCAAATAAGAACAACAACACTTCAGTTGTGCTTCAAGCGAAGGTAAAATACTTTGTCTTTGCTTTAGCAGATGGCAGAGGAAAATTCAACCGTGACCAAAGTTTTGCCTGAGTGCAGCCCTGTGTGTGGTTGATAATTTGCCTGTTTGCTATTCATGTGACAGAATAACATGTAAAACAGCTCCTACCAAGCTGACAGCCAGCATTCCACATTTCTTGAGGATTGTAGTTGGATGATTGAAGGCGCTGGCCTGAGGGGTAGATCCTGCTGATCTGATGGCAGTTGTGACGTACAAAATACATCCCTGCAGAAGCAGGACAGGGAACACTTAGTTTCGATGCCAGCTAAAGACAGGCTGTGTGGGTTTTGTACATACTGTATATCCTACCTGAATCCTTGATAAGCCTGAGGGCTTCGCTCTCAGAGAATGAAGACATTTCCGTTGGTGGGTTTTTGGCAGCATAATCGAAGCTTTTAAAGGGAACACTGCGAGTATACACCACCAACTCTGATAACTCTGGACTCAGCTTAGACACGCCTGCCTGGGCCTGCAAACATTTATTGCATTATTAAAAATGCTATACTAAATGCGCTAAGGAAGGGGAGCCAGTGATGCTGTACCACCTTCTTGTCTTCTTTCATTGCTGAGGATTTTCCAACACTGCCCTCCTCTTCTGATGAGTCCAAGTCTGAAGAACCGGACAACCCTCCTTCCACCATCCTCTCCTTCTTACCCTTGACCAAAATTTTACCCTTCAGATCCTGCAGATCAAATCAACATTCCACATCAGATATCTTTTTTTGGCGTTCAGAAAAGAAACATTTCTTCTATTTTAACTTTCCTATTAGATGTAACTGAAATAAGTACAAACTAGTCTTCAATCTTTCTTGTTTCTGGGCTATGAAACAAAAAGGAAAATTAGCCAGTCAAACAAAATAATAATCTGTACAACCTATGAACTTTTGTTTGTTTTAACACAGAATAAATAAACACCAGCCTAGTCATAATATCTACCTCTGGATATGGCAAAGAAGATGATTCCAGTTCACTGAGGGGTTTAAGGAGCAGCTTGTCCCCCAGTATGAATTTCAGGTGTCGAGCCATCACAGTCTGCTGTTCCACAGAGCAGTGGTTCTCCAGAGACAGGATTAGGGGATAGGGAGATGCCTGGGTGACAGGAATCATGGCAAAATGAAGACGTAGCTTAATAACTCAGAGGTCAGGAACTCACATTTTATAGTTATATTCTATTAAACATACTTTTCATTAAGACAATATTTCTGTATTAATTTTTATTAATTTTGTATTGGTTTGAAGTAATACTAAAATTTCAAATTCCATTTTTGATTAACTGTACGTGGATAATCAGAATTAACAACAATAAAGGCTTGAAAACATCAGTCTGTGTGGAATTGATCTATATAAGATGTTTCACTTAGTGACTAAGTTACTTAATGTTTCTGTAACATTCTCATTTATTGATTATGACTGCATAAGGCTGATTTAAGGAGAATACAAATACACTTGCTATAGGTGGTCTACACCTGAAACAGGATTAAGATGGATGGATGGATGGATGGATGGATGGATGGATGGATGGATGGATGGATGGATGGATGGATGGATGGATACTGATTCCACATATCCTCACCTTAAAGGCATACTCCTCGATAGTCTTGATCACTTCCACAAAGGGCACTTTAGATGTAAGCGTGTGGCCATGATAGATGACAGGTTCTCCACCGTCTCCATCCCAGCAGTCCAGCTCCACACAGCGGCAACCATGACTCAGAGCTCTGAGAGAAAACCCAACAGTGTGTGTGTTCAAGTAGAAGCGGTAAAGCGGTCAGCATCTTTTACTTTTGTCTATACTGACTTTTACAAGGAAATTTTAAAACATGTCAATTTAAAATAAAAGACCTCTGAAAATATTTCTGAAAACTAAATGGCATGAAGTTTTAATGGGGTGTTGTGATGTCAGGAAGAAGACAATCATAATTCCTTTTATGCCACTACGTAGCACGTCTGATTTCCAGATGGCAAGTCTGTGACATAGTCCCTTAAAGGAGGCATTGTGAGCTAGTGAGATCACTGCTGAGGGACCTTAAACAGGCCCTATGTGAGTAAACTTTGTTAACGGGAAATATTAAAAAGGGTAACATTGAGACTCAAAGCCAGAAAATACCTGTGGTGATGAGACATCCTGGCACTGATGAGGACCCTGCTGCAAACAACTAAAATGTTCAGACAATATCCTGACAGCTTCGCAATGACAACTCACTGTTTTCTGATCAGAATGTAGAACTCAGAGAGGATGGTGATTGATGCTAGGAACAATACATTTTATGTAGAGAATGTAAAACTTGACTGAGATCACCATATTATGGTAAATGACAAGAAAGAGACAGCAAGACAGAAATAACTAGAATTGTGAATTGTAGAAGTGATATGCCAATTTTCTCAGAGCCAGCAGGCAAATTTAGAGGAAGTGTGAAAAGAGTTTAACAAACATAAAAGCTCTTAGAATGTGGAAGGTTCCTTCCTTGGGAATAAGGCCAAAACAAAACCAAGTACCATCCTGTAGAGGATGGTATATATATATATATATATATATATATATATATATATATATATATATATATATATATATATAATTGTTATTATTATTATTATTATTATTATTATTATTATTATTATTATTATTATTATTATTATTATTATTATTATTATTTTGATAGATGTGGCAAACCCTGCAGTTTTCTGAAACAATAAAGCAAAGTGTAATTTTCTTTCTGAAAAATATCTGATTCAAGGCTGGGTCAAGGGTGCACTGTGGACCAGGTATGAGAATTGTTGCCCTGCAGCCAGAAGGTCAACAAACATAAAAGCTCTTAGAATGTGGAAGGTTCCTTCCTTGGGAATAAGGCCAAAACAAAACCAAGTACCATCCTGTAGAGCAGGGGTGTCAAACATACGGCCCGCGGGCCGGATCCAGCCCGCCGAACAATTTAGTCCGGCCCGGTGGCTAAGTGCATCATCATTATTCAAAAAAAAAAAAAAAAAAATTTTTTTTTTTTTTTTTTTTTTTTTTTCAGTGTCCTGTCTGGCAATGTGGCAATAAGAATTGTTGTCTTAATGCCAAAAAGAGCTCATCAGATTTGACTTTCACCAGTGGAGCAGTACTGCTTTTGCCATAGTGCTCCGCTTGATTTATGAATGTGAATAGTTTTATTATGATTCACGCGGGGAATATGTCAAATGATATGGACACTACAATGGGAAAGTAGGAGATGAAAGGAAGAACAAGAAGAAAAAAAGAAAAGGTGAAAGAAAGAGGAGATAAAAGGAAGAGAATGATAAAACAATTATTGAAAAAAACATGTACTTCGTTTAATTGAAAATCTGCAGTTCCTATATTGTCCATGAGGGGCGCTGTGTTTTAATGAGCAGATGGTAGCACTGAGCTTCAGATGTGGAAAATTGATTTTAAATCATTACTTCATTTTTATCTGTTTGATGTATTTTGTCATGCAGGACAGTGTTTTTCAGTTCCAAAAAATGTGAATAAATGTTTTTCAACATTGTACAATCACTGTGATCAGTTCTTATGCATAATGCACTTAAGTAAATGTTTAACAGTAAAAGTATTGTTAAAATTGCACATACTTTTCTTAAAAACGCTGAGGTTATTCATAATATATTGTGTAAAAGTGAAATTCATTTAATATAAAAATCAACAACAAGTCCACTTTTATTAGTTCTATTTAATCTTGCAATGAGTTTACTCGTGTGGCCCTCTTGAGATCAGATTAAGCTGTATGCGGCCCCTAAACCAAAATGAGTTTGACACCCCTGCTGTAGAGGATGGTATATATATATATATATATATATATATATTATTATTATTGTTATTATTATTATTATGATAGATGTGGCAAACCCTGCAGTTTTCTGAAACAATAAAGTAAAGTGTAATTTTCTTTCTGAAAAATATCTGATTCAAGGCTGGGTCAAGGGTGCACTGTGGACCAGGTATGAGAATTGTTGCCCTGCAGCCAAAAGGTCACTGGTTCAAACCTGGAATCTTTCTGCATTGAGTTGGCATGTTCTGCCTCTGCATTTTTGGGTGTTCTCAGGGCACTCTTACTTCCTCTACAGCACAAAAACTAGCATTGGAGGTTAACTGCTCTCTCTAAATTTCTTGTAGGAGTGAGTGTATGGGAGTGGTTGTCTTAAAGGGGCCATGGACAACTAATTATTTTTTTCTGAGGATTTAGGGAGGATTTCTGAGGATTTGTTGTGCACTGATGAGACCGTGTGAATGTCAAGACGGGTACCAAAGGATCGGCTCATCGGTGGTCAGCTTTGTTTCTTTGCTGAAAAACGGTCAGATCCGAAAACATTTATCTTTCTATGTAGGTTGTCTTTCTACATAATTCATATTTTCCAATTAGAGCACACCATCAAGTAAACAGCCTTCCCTTTCCCTTTTCCCTCTCCCCTCCGCACCCCAGCTTATACACCGGCCAGCTAATTTAATGGCGAGCCGTGCTAGCATGTCTGACTGAATCACTTTAGCAGAGGATGGCTACCAAAGATGGGAGCTGTTCTGTCCAAGAGTGCTGAAAAACGGAGGGATGTTTCCACTTACTCCTGAGGGATGAGAGAATGAGAATGGCTGAAGTTCATTAATGAGGAGGTGCTACACAATTATAAACCAAAGTCGAGCTGTAGTGAAGTTAGTTTTAGGTTGGATTTTAGATATTCACACGCCATGGCTTAAGCAGTGTCTGCCTCCAGTTCAAGCCGATACAGGAGGCTGATCTGGGGCTGCTGCTCTCAGTCTGCTTGCTCGCCGCCGAAGTCGCGGAGCATTACCCACCTATGACAGATCCGGATAAAAACTAGTTAAAAACTCACTTAATGTAATTAGTTATTTACTTTGTTGAAGTAACTAAAATAGCTCTGCTACTGATACTTTTTAATACAGTAGCTTGTAATTGTAACCAGGTTCCCTTTAAAGGTAACTTACCCAACCTTGCTAACCGTGGACTCATCATTACAAATTGTATAAAGCCTTCATATTCCATGTTTTTTCCTCCCAACTTCCTTTCTTGTGGTAATTTCCATCCTTTATTGGCTTTTCAGATTGCAATACATTAATGCTGTTACCTCTCTGTTATGATTCTATTCCTTTTCACAACAAATGAAAGGAAGATGATGAGACAGAACATGGGCAAACTGGGCTCATTGTGTCTGCACAGCAATGGTGCAAATAAATGTATGCTGGATGTTTTCAGATGCATCTTTCAAACCATTCCAGCATTTTGTTGTGATGTTATAAGATGTTACTCACCGTATATATGACTCTGTGCTGCTCTCCCCAGTCAGCTGGTCCTTGGTGAGGTAGGTGTTGTGGGAGGAGGAAATGAAGTAATGTGATAGCGGATGTTTCATGTCTTGGTAGACTCTCTGGTGTTCGGGGTTGAACACACAGTTCTCTTTAGACAGCATGTACATTGTGAAACCATTAGGGGTCATGAAATGGTTTCTCTGGGCTGAAGACGGTAAAAGGTACAAACAGGAAAATATAGTCAGCGAACAATCAAAGTGATGTAAGCAGTCACAATGTTTAATATACCTGGACATTTTAAGCTGTGTTTAAGCTGGTAAATATTGTCAGTTGGAATATTTTTTTAAATGGGCATTAAAGCTGCAGTAGGTAACTTTTGTACAAATGTATTTTTTACATTTGTTAAAAATTTTATGGCAGGGAGCACAGCACTGTGGCCACTGTGGGAGCACGGCATGCTCCCACAATGGGCTAAGTCCCCGTTTTTATCAGAACTCCCTACCGCAGCTTTAAGTGACTTGTTTCCACACACAATCTCGCCAATTTACATACGGTTGAAAGCATATATTTCCAAGCACGGTTTAAGGAGATACATAAGCTGTTTTTTTTTGTCTGAAATTAAATCAGAGTAAACTTTTCCTATTTTAGGTCAAGTAAGGTTATTTAAGTTATTTCTATTTGCTAAATTCAAGAATAACGAGAAAGAAATATCCTGTGTCGGCCCCTCCTGGGCGCCCTGCTTTGGGGGCCCCTTTGGGAGTCCGGGGTTATAGGTCCCCTGACTCCTGCCTCTGTGCTCGGGGAAGGCGGGCCTTTGGTTCTCCACAACCACTATCGAGCTTTTTCCTTCTGGATAATTTTCACCTAAACTAGTGCACTCTCACAAACTCCCACAGGTGCAGGGTTCCAGGTATTAAGTGTTCACTTATATACAGAAAGCCTGTAATTTATTTATTTATTTATGTTCTTTCACTTTCTTTTTTTCAGATTTCACTTTACACATGTCAGCTTAAATAATAGTACATATGATTTAGCAATGGCATCTAGGTGTTATTCGATTGTATCTGTTGCTTTATGTCTGTTGGTTGTGCTGTTCTTTCTGCATCTCTCTTTCCAGGTGATGGAGCAGACGGAGAACGTTTTATCACTCTCTCCCGTTTATCTCTTCTTTCTTTCACCTCTCCTCTTTCTTTCTTTTTTTTCTCTTCTTGTTCTTCTGAGCTGTGTGCTCCACTTGTGAAAGCAAAATCTGTCGAGCTCTATCTGGCATTGAGACATCAATTCCTATTGCCACATTGCTAGACAGGACACTGGGAAGAAAAAAATAAATAAATAAATAGATGTGGGGCCATCTACTGGCAGTATCGCAGAACTATCATAATGCCGGTTTGCTTAATTAATAAATCACTTGTAAATAATGCCTGAACGAGCCTGACCCTATGCAATGCCTTGCAGCTTGGTGTGATCAAAGACCAACTGTTATTAATTAAATACATCGATCTACAGCAACTGTAAGAGCCTCATATCAGAACGTTTACTCACATCAATCAACTCTGCGGTCAAATCTGAGCAATCGGCAGGTTTAGCATCCGCTTCAGTGAACACCAATGTTCATACTGTATGGCCAGCAATATTCCAGTCTTTTCCCTCTTGGAATCATATATTTTTTTGCTTTTTTTCCCCCGCTGGATCTTGGACCATTCTTCAATTTTTTGCTGGGTGATCTTAATAGCCATTAGATGCTTCCTTGTTTTATCCCCTGCTGTGCATGCACAGTGTCAGATTTCCTCTGTTATTAAAAATGAACACGGAGGGCTTTATTTACCAACAAACTGAGCAAAAACAAAGCATAAAATCGCAAAAACCATAACTAATACGCCAGCAGGACGTGATAATCTTTCATTTAAACTTTGTATAGAACCAGAGTGAGTTACTGACATATAAATAAATAAAAAAGTCAAATAACGTTTAAGCAAATAGAAATAATTTTGATTATCCTAACTGACATTAAACAGGAAATGTTTAGTCTGATTTCATGTCAGAAACAGAATTCTTTGTGTATGTTTTATACAGTGTCTGATTTTAATTGTAAATATTTAAACACATTTACAGTTGAATACATTAATTCCTTATCAATAAGGTACCACACCCCACTCATTGAGTTCGTAGGTGAGAATGAGGCTTTGAGCATGTGTGACTGAGGCATCCTCCCCCTGGTCCCTCAAGAAATCCCTCAGGTCCACAGTGGAAAGGACACAGCCATTTGCAGAGTAACGAATGAAGACAGCGTCCAGTTCTGGACGGCGTAGCAATTCTTTGCAGAACACTTCAATCTCTTCATTGTCTAGACGTCCATCAGCGGACCGGTCACATTTCTGTCAGTCAGACAGAATGTTGCTGTAAGCTGTGTGTTACTTAACAGTGAACACTTAATGCCTAAAAGCTCAGATTGTTAGTTAGCCTACCTGAAAGAGGCTGCAAGCGTACTGTTCACTGAAGTCAATGTTGATCAACTGCAGCAGCTTCTGCACCTCTTCATAGCTCATCTTGTCATCACGGTTCTGATCTGCCCGACTCAGAAAAGCATGGATCCAAGTGACACAAAACATGGTTAAGGAAATCAGCAGTTACCATTCCACATACTTTGTGTCATGTAACAAATACAACTTATATCGAAAACAGATTTGATTGGATTTATGTTTTGAAAGTTTTTTCTGAGAAATCGCTACTGTTTGAGCCCAGCAGCTAAAGGATATTGGTCCAGTTTCTCCCTGTGGGTCATGTTGTACACTCTCTCCTGCAGGGTTCGGAGGCCCCGGGCCCAGCACTGAGCCTCCTCCTCACTGCTACAAAGGAGATCCAGGCTCTTCCGGGGTCCTTTGAAGACCACAGTCAAACAGCGGCCCTCTGGCACTGAGCTTGCCATCTGCCGCAGGGTTTCTGACTGGCAGCCTTCACGAACACACTCCACTTCCATAACAGAGACTAAGGGATGGAAAAAGAGGGCATAGGAATAAGAAAAAAGAGCATAGGTTGCCTCATGGTTTTCCAAGTTTTTTTTTTGTTTTTATTCTGGAGATATTTAGTCCAGGAAGAGCTGAATGAGTAGCCTTAAAAACAGAGGATTTGCTTTTTTTTAAACAAACTGTGCAGAATTAATGTACCCAAAGTTTTGTAAAGTTAAAGTGGTTCAGTGGTTAGCACAACTAATACTTTTGAGTAAACAGCTTAGACCTTCTGCTTCTTGAAGCTGTGCTGGAGGTATGAAAATCTTACAAAAAAAAAAAAAACAGAACAACAGGAAGAACACAAAGCCATTAAAACCTTTGGGTTGAAATCTGTTAAATATTAAAAGTAAGAAACTTCATCCTGGTCAAAGCAAAAATTATTTTTTGTCAGTAAAAAAGATTTGTAACAAATAGGGTTGTCAAAATAATCAATGTCTTGATATAATCTACACTAATAAAATGAATTGTCCCCTGCTGATTTTGTCCTAATACAAGGAGTTAAACTTAAGTTTCTCATATTGTAATCATATTTTTTTGCTCTTAACCAGAAATAACCCTTTACCTTCAAAGCAAATGTTGCTGTATCAAAATGGTATCGAGTAGTTCTCTTAGAGATTAAACCTTTTGTATCGTGACAACCCTAGTAAGAAAAATAATTTATACAAAATAACTACATTAAGATTTAATTGGAATACACAAAATAGAAGGCAATCTGTCAACAGCTGAAGTGTGGCTATAACTGGACTATGAAAGCAGGGTAGGACAACAAAGAAGAAGAGTCTTATCATGGACATAAATGTAATATTCTGTTTTCATTTCTCTTTTCATGATAGATTTGAGCAGTTGGTGTATGGTGTAATTACAAAATCAAAAGAATTGCAACAGTTTGAATTCAATGAGGATTTTATGCCATCCACACAGGGTTAAAAGTTGACATCCGGGCGGAAGTGGTGGACATAGCTAACCAAACAGTTAGCTTCACAAATGCATATTCCACAAACGAAAATATTAGTGTCACTACCGTTGAGAAAGGATACACATGGTGCATGACGAATGTGCGCAGCACTGCATGTTTGAGGGGATAGCTGTTTTAGTTCAGGATAAATGTCTTTTAAACTTTAACTTTTACTCGGCAGAAGAATATTCTTTCCCTCTGTTCCCAGGAGGCTCATTTGAGAAAAAAAAACTGCAAATGTGGGCAGTCATTGTTGCCAGTTCCTGCGAGAGTAACAAGCAACCAAATCTATTACCTCTACCTTGTAAACAGTATATATGAACAAGCCCAAAGACGGTTATAAGTGGACGTGGCAACACTTCTGGAAGCCCAGAACCCAGTGCAAGGCTGAGCGTTTTAACAAACGTGCAATGAATCATGACTGTTTGGGTTACTTATTATTGTAACCTCCATAATGTGCACTCATTTTTATTTGAAAAGGATAAATAAAATATGTTTCATTATTGGTGTGTAAACACATGTTTTTCTATCCTAGACATGCTGGTTAAATGTCCCTCGAGGATAGCAATAGTGAAGACAGTAAGCTGGCTGGTACGGAAGTATTGGAAAAATAAAAGAGTCTAGCTGAGCCACATGCCGACCCAAAACCCAAGCTACAAGTCCAGTCCCCTTCCACCTCATGTGGTACCGGTGACAAACCCAAAAAGCTTGGCTACACGACTAATTAAAGGATTCGGGCCAGATAGTAGTGCACTGTTTACAGAAAAAAAATGGATACCAGCGTCTGTTTTTGAACGAGAGCTGAAAATATAAACACCACATCATTACAACAAGAAGAACGGTAAGAAGAAAACGGCACAGCTATTTACAATTTTTATGCAGCTGTAACCGCTACTGTTGTGTGGAGAAGTTTGTGTGAATGTGTTGTGAGAGACAGGACAGTGACGTAAATGGCGGATGAATATCTTAATTGTCATCATAATTACAGGCATCAAAACTCAATAAAGTGCACGCTAACAAGTCCACCAACAGTTTCTAAACTCATCTTGAATGATAATATAATCCATTAAAAGTTAGCACCGCAATTATCTCCCATTTTTATTCTGTTAAATGCCTCTTAGAAAGTTGTAAGTCAACAGCACAATTCATCCCGCCTTCAACAAGCTTTTGGTAGATTCTGCTCGGACATTTGCCAAGTTTAGTTGGATTGTTTCTTGGCACATATTCAGTATTTTTTATCCCTCTGTTGAGCTTAACTGTTTCATATAATTTTCCTGCTAGAACACCCGACTTTTAATTTAGTTTTTCATTCAACCTTTCCATTTGGCATCATCATTGTTAAAGGAACAATTACAGTTTGGAATCTATTCTGTGAACTACTTCATTCATTCCCACTGAGGAAATTAAAAATTTCATGAGAATTAGTATGTTTATAATGATTATGGGAAAAGCACTAAAACTGAAATATGTATTTTACCATGGCTGTATTTCAATGTGGAAAGGGACATGATGGTAACCTGACTCTCGCCAGATGTATGTCGCTCCGCCTAGCTTCACTCACATACATCTGGGACATCTCCATAGGAATTGCCTTTATTGAAGGCTGGGCCTTATCAAAAATCCTTGCATTTGATTGGATAAGTACGGTGGCCGACAGGTGCAAACGCCCTGCAACTTCAGAAAACACGTGCAAATAGGCAAAAACGCGATTCAAAAAGAAAACCAACTTCATCAATTTGACAACACCTGTGCGGTATTCAGCAAACGCGCTGCATATACAAAAACGCGATTCAAAAAGAAAACCAACTTCATCAATTTGACAACACCTGTGCGGTATTCAGCAAACGCGCTGCATATACAAAAACGCGATGCAAAAAGAAAACCAACTTCATCAATTTGACAACACCTGTGCGGCATTCAGCAAACGCGCTGCATATAAACGATCAAAAAGAAAACCAACTTCATCAATTTGTGTACAAACGAGTATATGAGTATACAGAAGTATACTTGTGACGTCATCACACCCACAGCTCTTGAGCATTTCTTTAACATTCAAAACTATTTATACACACTACACCATCATATCTTATTGAAAACGTTTTTTTTAATTAATTTCTAAAAAGTCTTAAAAATATCTAAAATTGCAGAACTGTGGGTATAAAACCAGCAATAGCGGGAATTTATTTGTTAGGAGTTGTAATTGTAGAGGCGATTGAATATTTTTTTTTTTTAAAAATCAGCACTTTGTAGAAACAAAATTAGTTATACGAGCAATATTGCTGTTGCTTCGGTTGTTGGTCAGCTTTACCAGCAGGCTGAAGAGGAGGTGATGCAATTAAGGAGGCAAATCCGAGCAAGGAGAAGATTGATGCAGCTGAGGAGGCTCAGAAGGCAGGATTTGCTCACCCATCTATTGCCAACTGGTAGGCATTTTAAGATTGACAGCCTATTTCCTACTTTTATCTTTAAAAAAAACATTGAGGATGGTATTAAAAACGTGATCAGGTTGAAATTGTGACTGTTTTTCTATAAATAATTAAAATGAAGACCCAATTTTAACATTAGAAGCAGTATGACAGTAGAGTAAAGCTACTTTATTGCACCTACTGACCTTCACAGCATTGATCATTAAGAAAGGGGAAAAAAAACATATTTTTATGTCTGCCCACCTTTACAGTGATTAATCTATAAATTATGTGCAGTTAGTTCAGCCCATTTTTTCAGTGAAATGGTAAAAATACCAGAGAAGGGAAGCCATTTGTTACATTTACTATACATTTTACCTTTTCTTTCTTGAGAACTATAATAATCTGCATGTTAAGCAGGTATAGTTTTATGCTGTCAAAAGGTGACAACTGAAAAAAAAACAATTATGGTAACATTTGGCATTTTTTATTTACAGGAAGAAACAGAAACAAAATATGTGATATGTAATAATTTTAATGAAGGGGACCTGAAACCAGCCTTCTAGCTAAACAGGGCCACCATCGTCCTCCTCCTTCAGCTGCTGCCCATCCAGTAGGTCCATGGATGGCCACAGGAGATAGAGGTGCTGGTGACCCTCTACTGGCTGGCCTGTGGTGCATCCTATAGGGAAACAGCTTGCCAGTAAGATCTCTTACCTTCTTGTCCTTAAATAGAGCCAACAATGACACAGAATTGATACATAGATTATATTAATTGGACAGAAGATTAAGACATATCAGCATATTACCTAAATTACAAGTTAATTTTATATTTGGTACAGGTCAAGGGGAGGCACGCTACAACAGACACCACACCAAGGTGAGAAAATTGTTGGGCGTGCCTTTGGTGGTCTAAAGACACGGTGGCGTTCCATTTTCTTAAGGGCGCTGGAGGTCCGCCTGACGTTTGTCCCAAAAGTAATCACCGCCTGCTGCATCCTCCACAGTATTTGTATAGAGGCAGGGGACCAGCTTGACTTGTAGGATGAGGAGGTCGACCCAGAGGAGGATGACCATCCGGCGGCTGAAGACAGGGAGCTGCTCCAGCTGGCTGCATGTTTAAGTTGACATGACTACACCTGACCTAACGTAGATCAGTTGGAGTCATGTTCACATGCTGCTTCATTTCATTTTTTTCACTACCTGTAAAAATACATAAAATAATTAGTAAATTAATTTCCATTCCCACGTTGTCTATTTGTATAAGATCTTAATGAGTTATTTCTTTGTTTTAAACCATGTTAGTAACTGTTAATTTGTTGAATATATTACACCTTCATTCTGTTCCAAAGATAAAACATTTGTATAAAATAAATGTCTGTTATTTTCATATACTATTATTACTATTGTTTTCTTTCCCTCTCTCTCCTCTCAATTATTCGTGTCCTTACTCAGAAGAAACTGAGATAGGAAAAACATTTGTAGATTTTATTTATTTATTAATTTTATATGCTGCTGTCGTCCTTAGATATTTACAATTTATTCCAACAAGTATTGAGTTAATAAAGCAACACGCGTCAGTCAGATAAACACAAAACAAATAAATCATAACCAGCGGTACAACGCACACTACTTGGCCGACAGAAGTGTATTAAAAACAGACTGGCTGCGGGTTTCCCTCGGAGGTCTGCGGGTCACTCTGCTCCGCTCAACGTCGGACTTTTTATTAAAATTACGCACTAACTCTGTAAACGGGCCACATAGGGAAGCTTAAAAGTATAAAGTTCTCGCCTCAAACGATCTTAAAACGTACTTTTGAACAATAACAGCAACAGAAAAGGGGATTTTTAACTTACCGCTGTGAGCTCTGTTTGTCTCAAATCAAGCTGCGGCCGCGGTGCATTCTGGGCAAGCGGTCAGTCTGAAGAACGCACAAATTCTGTGGGGTCTAAAATCAGCTGTTCCACTTAGTGCTCCCCCTAGAGGCCTGGAGCACTTCCGTTGTGGAGTTGGTTTTCTTTTTGAATCGCGTTTTTGTATATGCAGCGCGTTTGCTGAATGCCGCACAGGTGTTGTCAAATTGATGAAGTTGGTTTTCTTTTTGCATCGCGTTTATGTATATGCAGCGCGTTTGCTGAATGCCGCACAGGTGTTGTCAAATTGATGAAGTTGGTTTTCTTTTTGCATCGCGTTTTTGTATATGCAGCGCGTTTGCTGAATGCCGCACAGGTGTTGTCAAATTGATGAAGTTGGTTTTCTTTTTGAATCGCGTTTTTGCCTATTTTCACGTGTTTTCTGAAGTTGCAGGGCGTTTGCACCTGTCGGCCACCGTAGATAAGCCACTTGTCTGTCATCTTTATCGACGTGCTATTTCAACCACTCACACCGAAGCCAACCCGTGACGCTGTGAGAGCGACGCAGGAAAAAACAAAACTTTTTTTTTATGTGTTTGCGGCTCTAATGGCACGCGTTTCATTGACAGTGAGCTGACAGGAAGAGGGGGGAAGACAGGCGGCAAAGCGCCACGGGTCGGAGTCGATACCGGGCCGACTGCGTTGAGGACTAAAGGCCTCCTAATATGGTTTGCGCTAACCGCTCCGGGGACGCGCCCCGGAAAACAAAACTTGCCAAATCTGGTAGGGAGAAGGGCAAAAACATCGTTTCCACCAACAAAAGCCTTCAGAGCCGTTCTCTGATGTTCTTTTAATGAAACAATACTAGGTAGATTGGACAACACGGAAGAAATAGCAGCATCAATGCTAACGCTTGCTTCCTGGATGCGAGCCGCCATTGTTGTTGGAATCTCATGGTCGCTTCTCCACTACGTCACATCCATGAAACTCCCGCCCTGCGTCCTGATTGGCCAGACCATAAAATTGGTTGGAGAAATCACTCTCTATGGGAGATGTCCCAGATGTATGCGAGTGAAGCTAGGCGGAGCGACATACATCTGGCGAGAGTCAGGTTAACATGATGGTAGCTTGTGGTGTGAACTGCTTTTTAACAGGAGAGGTTCATTATCAAACATTTTCTCTCTAATAAAATATGGCAGCATGTCCTAGGCTTGCCAAGTTGCATTTGAATCAACCACAACATTTCTAGAGGATGTCCCATTTACAGATGACTGTAATGCACCAGACTGTCAAATATTGAGTTGTGGTTTGTGGACCGGAGCGCAGACAAGAGGTAAAGAGCTGCATGTTGAGGTGAATGATGGTAATTAAGCTAAGGTAAAACTTACAGGCAGGCTGATGAAGCAGAATACATGAACACGGCAAGGATGGAGAGCAGAACAGGAGCATGATGACGGCGGACCTGACAACTGGGTATGGCTAAGCAAATTACACAGGTGAGAGGAACAAGGCAGTTAGGCAGAAGGAGAGGAAGGGTAGTGAACTGGCAGGGGTAGAGGGAGAACTTAATCTAAAAGAAACATGATGAATAGCCAGACATGAGGGAATAACCTAACTAAGGACAGGCAGACAGAAAATAAAGATCTAACAGAACTACTAAAATCATAATGAACAGAAGCTGACAAACACAGGAACCAAATGTAACAGATACAAGACTGAACTACTAACATAAAAACTAAGCAGAAAGCTAAACTAATGACAGAAACAAGACTTAACAGGTAATGATACTAAAAGGTGCAAACCTAACCGAACAGCGGGATCCTCAGGAGCCTAACTAAATGATAAGAACAGAAACTGAAATAAGCAGGCGTAAACAGAGGTGTAGGCAGAACTGCAGGGTCCCCAGGGATCTACAAGAAGTAATCATATCCCTGGGGATCCGGACACACACAGAGGACCCAAAAATTCAACCAGACTCAGAGGGCAATTTTCAATTCATTTCAATTCAATTGAATTTTTATTATATTGTAATGGCAGAGGACCCAGAATTAAACCAAGACAGGCCAGTGACGTTTAAATACATTTTATTGAGATCGTAAGCGCGGCAACTCGCAGGGCTATTGTCTGCGCTTAGGACCGGAACCCCTCTCGAGTCCAGGTCCGGAGCACCAAGTGCCGGCTCGTGATGGTGGGCAGCTGGCCAGCGATTTCCGTGCTGCACGGGGAAACCCTGTTGTGGGCAAGGGCTGGGCAGGCAGGGGTTACAGAGCCGTCACAATGATGGCAGGCAGGAGGATTTAAGGGCTTTTCCAGGTCCGACTTCCGGGGTCAGAGACGAGAGACAGGGGTCCGGTGAGAATCCAGAGCAGAGTCAGGGCACAGATCCGGGTCCGGTAACAGGCTGGCTTGAGAGGCACACAGGGGTTAGGCAGGTTCAATAACTCACAGGCAGAACGGGTCGGGCTTACACGCAGGCAGTCCTAGTCAGGCAGGGATCAAGCAGGTACAGATGTCCAGAGGCAGATACAGGTCGGCCTTACAGGCAGGCAGTCCTAGTCAGGCAGGGATCAGGCAGGTACAGATGTCCAGAGGCAGATACAGGTTGGGGTTACAGGCAGGCAGTCCTAGTCAGGCAGTGATCAGACAGGCTCGGTAAACGGAGGACAGAACAGGTCATGTAACAGGCAGGCAGGTAATCAGGTTTGAACGCTGGATTAGTTTTACCGGTTGGCTCGAGATAATCTGGCACTGATGTCTTGTCTGAAGGCGGGTTACATAGTGGTAGATGCAGGTGGATCAGGTGAGAGTTGAATTGAAGACAGGGTGGAGCTGGGCAGGTGTGTGGAGTGAGTGATCAGACCAGCATCATTGCCAAGATCATTACATATATAGTGCTAGTTCACAACACATGTCATCTCAAGGCACTTTACAAAGTCAAATTCAATCATATCATACAGACATATTGGTCAAAACGTTTCCTATCTAGTCTTTGACAAGCAGTATTCACTTCGCCTGGAAGAGCGTGGAGCCACAGTAGATAGTCATCTGTATGGCTTTGCAACAATCCCTCATACTGAACATGCATAAAGTGACAGTGGAGAGGAAAACTCCCCTTTAACAGGAAAAAACCTACAGCAGAACCAGGCTCAGAGTTAATGGCCATGTGCTACGACCGGCTGGGGGTTAGAGAAGACAGAACAGAGACACAAAAAACGCAGAAGCACACATTGATCCAGGAATCCTTTCTATGTTAGAAATGGTAATGGAAGTTAATCTGTCCCCCTGGATGGTAACAGAACAAGAAGGATGTACAGATGGATAAAAGATTTCTAAAAAAGATTTTAAAAGACAAATACAAGTAAAAACTGGAAACCATTATTCAGAGAAATATATTATTAAAATGGTACTCCACAGGGAAGTATAATAAGTCTTTTATTATTTTCAATAATGCTAAATCCTGTGTTTCAAAATAGACAGCAATAACATTCAATTATTAATTATTAAATATTCTAGTTCATCATTAATTAGTTTACAGTATGATCATTTAGAAAGCAGGCCAAATATTTTACTAGAAATTCAACAGACATATAGAAGAAATATGATGGGTTTAATTACAATTTTTAATTTTATGCATACCAGCACATTATGATGTTAAAGGAATGAATTGGTAGATAGGGAAGCAAAGGAAGCTGTTAGAAATGTATCAGTTAATTTAATTATAAATTTTAGTAAATCAGAAATAAAAATGTTAATTAAACAGGTAATGAAGGATAAATGGCAAAAGGAATGGGAGAAAGAAAAGGGAGGACATTGATTTTATAAAAGTCAAAAGAAGACTGGAGAAATGAGAATAACAGGAAGGACAAGGAGGGAAGAAACTGTTTCTTGTTTAAGATTTGGGCAAACCGGGTTAAATAGCACTCTTTTTATTTTAGGGAAACATGGAAATGGTAAATGTAAATACTGTGGAATAGATCAAACAATGGAACATGTTATGTTGAACTGTAAAAAATATGAGGAAGAGAGACAATTAATTCAAAATTTAAATAAAGTTAAATTAGATTTAGTTGATTTATTTAGAGGTAATTAAAAAAGTAACATTCATCAGATATTTCTTTTTCTAAAAATAGCACCACTGTACAATAGCGTCATTGTGATCCACATTCCATACTAGGTAGTGGCAGTAATGCACCAATTTTGTTATTTGCTAACCGCCAAAAATAACGAAGAAGAAACAGGAGGAGGAGGCTTTTTCAAAAAAACATTTTATTTGGATTTCTGCTTCAGGCTGAACAGTGTGACCACTCCTACAGTGCTGTGAACATGATTTATCTAAAATCTAAAAAAATAAAATACAAATTATAGTGTAGTCAGTGCTGCCAGATTGGGCAGGTTTACACTCAATCGGGCTTCTTTTGAATACACTGAGCTGAAAAAAAGAGGGGAAAGCGTGTGGGCGGGTTTAAAAAATTTGGGAAGCTTTTCACATTTGGTGGGATTTCGAAAAGATTTAATAACAACATCCTAGATTCAATTGGTTTTGCTCAAAATGTGCATAAGCCAACGCACTCTCGGCTCCATACTTTGGACCTTGTGCTGACATATGGCATTGATTGTGAAGAACTAACAGTATTCTCTCACAACCCTGTCCTATCTGATCATTTTTTAATAACATTTGAGTTTAATCTAACCGATTTCTCCACCCCCAAAAGAGGGTTCCATTATAGTAGATCTTTATCGGATAATGCTGTATCAAAACTTAAAGAGTCTGTCCCCCTCTTAATATCCTCAGTATTGCAGAAATGCCCTGTAGATGGCAGCAATGCTGTTTCTTCCCATTCACAAATAGATACATTTGCTAACAGTGTGACTTCCTCATTGCGTTCTGCATTAGATAATGTAGCTCCCTTGAAAAAGAAGGTGATAATTCACAGGAAGCTGGCTCCCTGGTTTAATTCAGAGCTGCGTTCCTTGAAGCAAAATGTTAGGAAATTGGAGAGAAAATGGCGCTCTACACACCAAGAGGAATCCTACTTAATCTGGAGGGACAGTCTATTGTTGTATAACAAGACCCTTCGCAGAGTTAGAGCAGCATATTTTTCATCATTAATTGAAGAGAATAAAAATAATCCTAGATTTCTCTTTAGTACAGTTGCCAAACTTACTCAGAGCTGCAGCTCTGTTGATCCATCCATTCCCTTAGCTCTTAGTAGTAATGATTTTATGGGATTCTTCATAAATAAAATTGATGCCATTAAAAATAAAATAATTGGCATCCTCCCAAACATGATTACCTCATCCCCAGTAAGTAAGGCAGCATTGGAGGAATCTTTAGAACCTGCGCTGTGTCTGAACTGTTTAGAAGCAGTAGAGCTTTCTGAGCTATCTAAAATCTTAGCTTCATCTAAACCTTCTACCTGTATGTTAGACCCAATCCCAACCAAGTTGTTTAAGGAGGTATTCCCTTTGATCAGTGGTCCTATTTTAGACATGATTAATCTATCCTTAGTAAATGGATATGTACCACAGGTTTTTAAAGTAGCTGTTATTAAACCTTTACTTAAGAAACCTTCTCTTGATCAAGATGAGCTAGTACACTACAGACCTATATCTAATCTTCTTTTCTTATCTAAAATTCTTGAGAAAGTGGTTGCTAATCAACTTTGTGAACATTTACAAAGCAATGACCTACTTGAGGAGTTTCAGTCAGGCTTCAGAGCTCATCATAGCACTGAAACGGCTCTGGTGAAGGTCACTAATGATATTCTCATGGCCTCAGATAATGGACTTGTGTCTGTACTTGTCCTGTTAGATCTTAGTGCTGCATTTGATACAGTTGATCACAATATTCTCCTACAAAGACTTGAACATACTGTAGGGATTAAGGGGAAAGCATTAGGCTGGTTTAAATCTTATCTGTCGGACAGATTCCAGTTTGTTCATGTTAATAATAAATCTTCCTCAAACTCTAGGGTCACCTGTGGAGTACCACAGGGTTCAGTCCTTGGACCAATTCTCTTTACTATATATATGCTTCCGATCGGCAAAATTATCAGACAGCATGGGATTAATTTCCACTGTTATGCTGATGACACTCAGCTATATCTATCCATAAATCCTGATGAATCCAATCAATTACTTCGACTGCAGTCATGTCTTGATGACATCAAAAGCTGGATGACTTTAAATTTCCTGCATCTAAATTCTGACAAGACCGAAGTTGTAATCTTTGGGCCAGAGTCCTCAAAAAATAAACTTCTTAACCAATCACTTAATCTGGATGACATTAACTTGGCCTCTGGTAATAAAGTAAAAAACCTTGGTGTTATTTTTGACCAAGACATGTCATTTAAATCCCATATTAAACAGGTTTCCAGAGTTTCCTTTTTTCACCTCCGGAATATCGCCAAAATTAGAAACATTCTGTCCAGGAGTGATGCTGAAAAACTAGTCCATGCATTTGTTACTTCAAGGCTGGACTATTGTAATTCTTTACTATCAGGAAGTCCACAAAATGCAATTCAAAGTCTTCAGCTGATCCAAAATGCTGCAGCAAGAGTTCTGATGAAAATCAACAAGAGGGATCATATTTCTCCAATTTTAGCTTCCCTTCATTGGCTTCCTGTTAAATCAAGAATAGAATTTAAAATTCTTCTTCTAACGTATAAAGCCCTTAATAATCAAGCTCCATCATATATCAGAGCTCTGATTACTCCGTATGTTCCTAACAGAGCACTTCGCTCTCAGACTGCAGGTCTGCTGGTGGTTCCTAGAGTCTCTAAAAGTAGAATGGGAGGCAGATCCTTTAGCTATCAGGCTCCTCTCTTGTGGAACCAACTCCCAGTTTTGGTCCGTGAAGCAGACACCCTGTCTACTTTTAAGACTAATCTTAAAGCCTTCCTTTTTGACAAAGCTTATAACTAGAGTGGCTCATGTTACTCTGAGCTACCTTTATAGTTTTTCTGCTATAGGCTTAGGCTACTGGAGGACATCAGGGCCTATTTTTCTCACTCTACTGATTTCTACTGTTCTCCAGTCTACTGTTCTCCAGATTTGCATTGCATTACATTGAAATGACTGTTGTCATTTCAGCTTTTAACTTTTTGTTCTCTCTCTTTTTTCTTCATAGTAGGTACACCTGGTCTGACGTTCTGTTGACTGTGAAATCATCCAGGGAGGACAGATCACCGACTATTACCATCTAATGTAGAACAGATTACTAGATCAATGTGTGCTTCTGTGCTTTTTTGTCTCTCTTGTTGTGTCTCTGCTCTGTCTTCTGTAACCCCAGTCGGTCGAGGCAGATGACCGTTCATACTGAGCCCGGTTCTGCCGGAGGTTTTTTTTTTCCCGTTAATGGGTGGTTTTTCTTCCCACTGTCGCTTCATGCTTGCTCAGTATGAGGGATTGCAGCAAAGCCATGTACAATGCAGACGACTCTCCCTGTGGCTCTACGGTTCCCCAGGAGTGAATGCTGCTTGTCGGGACTTTGATGCAATCAACTGGTTTCCTTATATAGGACATTTTGACCAATCTGTATAATCTGACCCAATCTGTATAATATGATTGAACTTGATTTTGTAAAGTGCCTTGAGATGACATGTTTCATGATTTGGCGCTATATAAATAAAATTGAATTGAATTGAATTGAATATATCAAGATAGTTGTAATTGTGTGGCAGAAAGCTAAAAACGTCCACATTTTAATAAAATGCCATCTCTTTGCACTCATTTTTAAATATGTTTTTGAAATGTTTAGAAGCTGTGAAACCTGACATCATCAATGAATAATAGTCTCTGGTTAACCAAGTGACACTATGAAATTGTATTGGTCAATATTGTAAATGGCTCAAATAGGGTATTTTATTAAGTTAGATTTACAACTCACGTTGAGAGTTTATTGATAAAAAAAAAATCCAGTTGCTATTTCGTCATTAGTGATCTTGTGAGTGTTATTTGGTTGCCTGATTGCACACTTTGTGGGGAGCCTGTATTTGCAACAGTTTTTTTTATTCAGTACAGTTGTACGCTATTGGTAATTTCTTTATTATGTGTTTAATGGTGACCCCAGACCAAACGCCTTTTGAGTGTCGAGGGCATCAGGTTTACATGCAAAGTCTATGGTGGACGCGCTGCACACTTTGAAGCTATCAAATTTGGTTTGATGCACATTAAGTTCCTCTAGGGCAGCCAACGCTAGAGTTAAAAAATCGGAACTTTTGCAGCTGGACGCGGGGCATCAACCAATCAGAGAGACTCTGATTTGTGACATGGTGGGGGATTTTCCGATAGGAAAAATATTTTCACTTTACGGATCATCTATTTATGGTTCTGCTGGTGGGTCACTGTGCTTGCATGACTCGTTGCTATTTTAACACGCATGCTTATTTCTAGAAAGAGGCAGGCTTTCACCGTCGGGGCTTGGGAATCTCAGTGGGTGCTCCAACCCTGAAGCTCCCACAGAATCGGCACCCATGCTTTGGATCATCGGATCACAGATACACGTTAACATCGAGCCTCCTGAATGATACCCACTAACCTGAGACAGATGGACAGATACTCTTCAGCTGAAATGGGGCACCTGTAGTTGGTGCCCTGTTGGGAGATGCGCGCACCAATGCCAGTTGGCAGGTTGTCAAACTCGGCTGGGTGAGCATAAATAGTGCTGAAAGCGACCCTCGCCAGCACACAGCTCCTGCTGTAGGTGGTGAAACTCACCAGGCCCAAAACCAATTATCTGGTGAATTCAGACAGATTATATTATTCAGTAAATAAACCCAAGCCGCTCTCTTGATTTCGTCCGCAATTTTGCAGAGTCCGGCAGAGAAAAATAACAGAATAGCTCCTCCTGACGGGAGCCACTTTGCCAGATGCGCCGTCAAGGATCTAGACAGCGCGTTTATGTGCACAAGCACATGTCTTTTGACACTCAAAAGACATTCGGACTGGACACAGCTTAACAATTCTACGCTTTTAACATGAGTCCAAGAGAGGTTGAGATTTGGGCTCAGGGGGCTCTCCGTCGCCCAGTCTTCTTGTTGAGAAAATTTGATCAATTCCGTTGAGAGTCCAGCTGACCAGATCGGTAATTTACAATTTGGAAGATGTGTAAAAAGAGGCTACAAAAAAGATTGATAGAAGCAGGCAGGAAAATACGTTCAATCAAGTTGACTCTGTATATGTATTTTTAGGACCCCACTGCTCTGTCATTAACTGGGATATAAGCTTCCTCAAATGGTTGAGTTTGTTAACCTCTGGTAGATACCCTACAGGTTTATATGTGTTGAGTTAATCACTTACTCTTATTACTAATTGCGTATTCTACAGCAAAATGTGAAGCCATCAATGCAACACATAAAAACTGGACACAATGGCAATGCCACAGGACACAGGCTGCAAAGCAGTAAAGCTACAACAGAATTGCTGAAAGAAATCCAGTGATTTGATCAGTTTTACCATTTGCCATTCTCTGAGACACCTTGTGCTACAGAAAAGTGTAACCCCAATATGAGCTCCCAATAAATTTCAATCAAATTTTTATATCAAGTATTATTTACAGGTATTTGAATATGTTAGACGAAGATAATTATACAATAAATGTTAAACAAAATAACATACTACATATTTATTGCACAATCATGAATGCCACATTTCATTTTTTTGAAAGTTCAAAATTACTAAATAACTGTGTAGTTACTTTATGTTTCCATAGTAAAAATAACCTAAATATAATTCTGCACAAAATATATATAAGAAAATTATTTTCTACTTCCAGCTCTTTCAGGTACATTGCCTACAGGCAATTTGCATGATGCATGTGGCATTTTCTTAGGAAGGAATATAGAAGCATACTACCATCATGTGTCATGACAAAAATAAGAGTCCTGGTCTTCACCTCATTACACATGTTTTAAATATCTAGATGTGCGAGTTCTAATGTGCCATCTGTAAAATTGATGTTTAATTAAAACTCATCGCTTTTGTTAAACCTTGGCCTGTGGGCTTTTACTGCTTCATCCACAACACAAATTCCACATGATGTATCTGCCATGTGTTCTTCCACTATCTAAAAATGAAACTGTAATATTAATGACATTAGTATTAACAATATTAGTATACCTCACCCAACTGCCTTATAGCTTACTTATTTACCATTTTTGTTTGCTGCTATGTCATAGAGCATTTTATTTAGCCTTCTGCGTCTAAAGTATTAGTTTGTGATGTTAATCACTTCCATAACTGTTGCATAATGCATGCATAATGCATAAATGCTCGCATGAAAGAAGTCCTCGACTAAAGGTGACTTTTTCCCCAAAAAATAGTTTTGGCCATGATGCTGTAATTACATTGTGTTTTTTTTATTATTATTTTTAACACTAAAATCTGAACGCTACTAGACATTCTCGAGCAAAATTCTTATTGCCAAGCTGCTTATTTTTTTATCAGGTTTTCACACCAAATGAATTACGTTTGTAAGTGGAAAAAAAACGGTGAACTGGTCTCATTTGTAAAACTCGTTGGTATCCGCTGCTCCCCTCTCTTCATTAAACTTAACAAACAGCAGTAAACTTCTCGTCTGGCCAAATAGACCTTACACTGTAAACATGGCATATTAGTCTGGAAATCTGCCGGTAGATCCCGATTTCAAAGGCGGGACAAACAGCGTCAGCAGAAACAGGGTAGAACCAATCAGAAAACTACAGATGTGACGCAAACTCTAAGCAATACATTCTGTTTTAGCTCTTAGAGCAGCCCGTTGTGGAGTTTTTAAACATATATCCAACTCATTCATTAAAACATCGCTCCGTTGCGGCCGCCTTCTTGACTGTTATGGTTACAGAAAATCGCCTCTGCATTATGGACATAGAGTGACGCATCGTAAACTACTGCCTCCCGGGCTGAGATTGGTCCATTAAGTTCCACACCGGATAGTCTGAGCCTGTCCAGACCGACAAGCTATGTAATAGGCAAGGCAAGGCAAATTTATTTGTATAGCACAATTCAGTACAGAGACAATGCAAAGTGCTTTACATGATTAAAATACAGGAAAATAAAACAGAATATAAGCAAGTAGGAATAAAATGTAGAAACAAAATAGAACATCAATAAACAGTTGGACTAAAAAAGTTGAACTAATGCTGTTTAACTAGAACAGTCAAAAACAGTCCTAAACAAATGTGTTTTTAATCTTGATTTAAAAGAACTCAGGTTTTCCGTACTTTTACAGTTTTCTGGAAGTTTGTTCCAGATAAGTGGAGATTAGGAACTAAATGCTGCTTCTCCTTGTTTAGTTCTGGTTCTAGGTACGCAGAGAAGGCTGGAACCAGAAGAGCTTAGTGCTCTGGATGGTTCATACACTGATAACAAGTCTGTGATGTATTTAGGTGCTAGGCCATTCAGGGATAAAACAGAAGTATTTTAAAGTCTATTCTCTGAGATACAGGGAGCCAGTATAAGGACTTTAGAACTGGGGTTATGTGTTCTACTTTCTAAATCTTAGTGAGGACGCGTGCAGCAGCGTTCTGGATCAGCTGCAGCTGTCTGATCCACTTTTTAGGCAGACCTGTGAAAACACCGTTGCAGTAATCAATTCGACTAAAAATAAATGCATGGATTAGTCTTTCCAGATCCTTTTGAGACATTAGTCCTTTAATCCTGGATTAAAGTAATAATACAATAATAATTTGTAATAATACACATAGCATAAGTCAGTCTGGCTGGCCAGGCTAGTAAACAGCTGGACAAGGCTTTGAAATCAATGATTTCATGACTGCAAAATGCGAAGCTATGCGGTTGTGCATGGATGCTCTTTCTATGAAAAGGCAAGTGTTGTCAGTAGGTGTCGCACTAAAATAATCTGGTAAATGTTGGCCCAAAACCACAGATGTTTGCCGCTGAGATATAATATTAAGTATATTTATTTGACTTTACTTTTCTGTCTGATGCCACGGATCAGGGGAGTAGTGCGGCAGCTGTTGCTGTTTGGCCTCAATAGGGGAAGGAGGGAGAAGCAAGGTGGGGGCACATCACGCTGCAAATCTGCCCTTCTATTGAAAGTAGGCTGACAGGAAGGGTGGCTGAGAGAGGGGGAAGACATGTGGCAAAGGACCACAGACCAGAATGGAACCTGGGTCAAAGACTGAGGCCTCCGTAAATGGGCAACCTAGCGCTACCGGCACGCCCAATGTTGAAAAACGTGAAAGAAATTAATAGCAAGGAGGGTGATCTTTACTTTTAGAAATTGAAAAAATAGGACTCCAGCAGAAACCACATTTTTCTCATTCAGGGCAAAGATGTAGGTGCTGGAGAATTAAAAGTCTGTCTCCATGCAGGTGTAACCAGGTTCTGATCAGCCTCCAACATTACCTGTAAAAAAAAATAACCTCAAGGTCTGGGATCACTACTTAAATACTTTGAGCAATGTCCTGGTTCGAGGGATTAAAGATGAAATAGATATCAAATGAACTGGCACTTAATAACCATTTAGTCTTTGGCTGTCGATGAGTATTGACTTCACACAGAGAAATGAAAACACAACTGCACTTTAACTCTTTTGAAAAAAATATATTATTTCCAATGTCCAACAATAAATGAGACACTCTCACTTACTAATCCAAAATGTCAGATAATAATGATGACATATATTCTGGCCAATATATGTATATATAAATAAAACAAATGAACAAACAAAACTACCTGTTTAAGTTTTGCTACAGCAGTAGTCAATTTAGTTTAGTTTAGTTGTGCACAACCCAGTAACTATTTTGAGCTCAGAAAAAAAATTTAATCCGATATTATCCTCCAACACCACAAGAGGAAAAAAAAAAATCCTCATTTGATGAGACAGTAAAGATGGAATTCCAAACTCAGGCCTGAAGTTCAGAGTCCAGCCCGCTGTCCATCACGCTCTCTCTCTCTCCTGTTATGGCCGCCGGAATGGAAACACACCGCTCCTCCGTCGTACCCACTGTCTCGCTCACAGTCCGCCACACAATCCCTTAGTAGCCTATACTATGCTAACAGAAAAGTTTTTCAGACGCTGCCATCAAAAGAAAGAACAAAATAATTCACTCTTCAGGATATTATTCTCTTCTTCTTTCAGAGCTACGCTTTCGCTGTTTCTCCCTCCACAACAGGTTCAGAAAAGAAACACCAGCGCTGCACAGTTCTTTACGTTTAGATCAAACTACAGCAGTATACAGGCATACTATGAGCTCAACTCTATGGTCAGCACAACAATGAAATTTAACATTTGGCCACATATGTCTTAACTAATAATTTGTATAAAATTAAACAGTCTAGCAACTACATTGACATTAACACAAGACCCACACTTCTAGAACTAGTCAGTACTGCAGCCATTAAGACGGTGCCCCTCCTTTCAACTGTACGCGAACAGCAGTCTTTAAAACTTGTACAGGATGGGGCGCGCATGTGGCACAGCGGGTAGCGCGACCCATATACAGAGGCCTTAGTCCTCGACGAGGTCGACCCGGGTTCGAATCCGACCCGCAGTCCTTTGCCGAATGTCTCTCCCCCTCTTCTACCCCCCTTCCTGTCAGCCTACTTTCGGAAAAAGCGAGCCACTAGAGCCGCAAAAAAAAAAAAACTTGTACAGGATAAAAGTTAGGAATAACCATATATGAGCATACCTATGTTAAAAGAAAAGGTTTTCAGACGCTGCCATCAAAAGAAAGAACAAAATAATTCACTCTTCAGGATATTATTCTCTTCTTCTTTCAGAGCTACGCTTTCGCTGTTTCTCCCTCCACAACAGGTTCAGAAAAGAACACCAGCGCTGCACAGTGGCCACCTAGTGGGCATTACCGCAAAATGTTTACCACTGCTGAAAAGTGTTGAGAATTAGAATGAATTAACACAAAGTGGCGTAACCTGAACTATTGGTGTCTGATTAATAACGTGAACATAGAAAACTCATACTTTGTGTTGTGACAATTATTGATCACAATATCATATTATCCCTACTTAAGTTTTTTTTTTTTTTTCCAGATTTAGGGTGGGTTACATCCTCCCCTACTAAACTCTGACGTCCTCGTCAGATATTGACACAACTATATTCATCAGATTCATTAACATAGCAGTCTGAGTTTGCATCATTGCCATAAGACTTGAAACATCCAACTTTGGTTTGTCACCTACTGTCTGCTGCTTACATCTAGCTGTCCAACATAAATAATATAATCCTGAAGTTTTACAGGCGGACGCCGTTCACGTCTAGACCTTTGGCAAATAGCCGAGGCTTCTCCATTGCCTTGCATTGGTGAAGTTTCCTCAACCTTACCACAGGTTTCACTGTCGCAAGTAGGTATTGAAACAGTAATTTTGCAGGACTCCGGAGCAGAAGTGGATTCAACTGTAGCACCCGTACAGTTATCCGCAGAACAGGCATGCGTACAGACTGGGATTTGCTCTTCATCACAGGTTTCACCTTGGACTTGAAAACTGATTTCCTCTCCTTCATTCAGAAAACTGAGATCCCCTTCCTCAACTAAGAGACTATCTTCTCTGGCCTCTTTTCCTGGCATTTGGAACTCTGGAGCCTCAGGATTAAGGAGCACTTCCTGTCAACAGCTATCCTCTTTACTTTGTGTCAATCCTTCTCTTACTCTGGAGCGTGTGCAAGGTTTATCAACTCTGGTGGAGGCCTGTTCCTCATGAACAATATGCTTGACTGGCAAAAATCCACAAGGGAGCAGGAGGTCTCTGTGCAAGATACACTCTCTTCCATCTCCATCCTATGGTGTGACAACATAAACTGGGATGTCTGTATTTGGCTGCTTTGTGACCACATATACTGTAGACTCCCATCTATCTGCTATCTTGTGTTTCTTCCTGATGTTCACATTCCGCACTAAAACTCGGTCCCCGACATCAATGGCAGCAGCAGTGACCTTGCTGTCCCATCTTCTTTTATTAAGTAGCTGTCGCTTTTCAGCCGACTCTGTGGCTAGTTTGTAGGTGTTCTTCAGTCTTTTCTTCAAATCACTCACGTAATGAGTGTGGGTCTTTGGATCATATCCAGCTGGACAAATCCCAAAGCAAAGATCTATGGGTAGGCGAGGCTGACGTCCAAACATCAGGAAAAATGGTGACTCCCCAGTTGCATCATTCCGCGTACAATTGTAAGCATGCACTACGGGACGCACGTATTTTCGCCAATGTTCCTTTTTCTTGTCCTCCAATGTGCCTAAGAGATCCAAGAGAGTGCGGTTAAATCTTTCCACTGGGTTCCCCCTCGGATGATAAGGTGTGGTTTTAGATTTCACTCCAGCTAATTTACATAGCTCAGCCACAATCTCAGACTCGAAATTTGCACCTTGATCACTGTGGACTCTCTTTGGGAAACCAAAGTTGCATATCAGGTTCTCCAACAGGATTGTTGCCACTGTTTTAGCAGTTTGGTCTTTTGTTGGAAATGCCATAGCATATTTAGTAAAATGACATTTCTAATGTCTGGCTCCAAGGATAAAAAATCTATGCAGACCAGTTCTAATGGGGAATACACTTTGATATTGACCAGTTTTGCTGCTCTCTGAGCTCTTGCTTTTCTTCTTAGACATCGTTCACATGTTTTACACTTCTGCTCAACAGCTGCTGTCATTTTTGGCCAATAAAATCTAGCACGAGCCAGCTCCAGTGTTCTTTCACATCCCATGTGTCCTGTCTGGTCATGTACCCCCTCCAAAGCGATTTCTCTGTGACTTTCCGGAATCACAAGCTGGTTATGGCACTGCCCAACTTGGTTATACACTTGACGATACAATACTTTATCGATAAAAATCAGTCGAGGTCTCTCTTTCCAGAGAAGGCACACATCACGACTCTCCTGGCGCTTTTCCGTTCCTGACAATGTTGTGCCAGACTCCATCAGGTCCATGACACGTTTAATAGTGTCATCTTCCCTTTGAAATTGCTGCCAGTCGGCTGCTTTTAAACCTGGTAAAGTGGAACTCCCAGGCCATAGATCGGGCTCCTCGAGATTGTCCAGGACTGCATTCTCATCACAAAGGAGGGTTTCTACCAATGGTATGTACCCATCGTCCTCGTCGTCTGGTGTGGGATCATCTCCAGTATCATCTGTTGATTGAGTAGCTTTACTGGCCACCTGATGCCGCAGGCATACTATGTTCTTCACATCTTGGCTCAGCATTTTGAAATCCTCCGGTGAGTGTGATGCCCTGTCCATCAACTGACCCACCCTCCTGTCCAAGTCCTCTGACTCCTCATCATCCGGAAGACACTCATGTGGTATCCTAGACAAGCCATCTGTGTCAATGTTTGTTTTTACAGTCCTGTATTTTATGTCAAAGTTATACAACGAAAGTGCTGCAAGCCATCTATGTCCAGAAGCATCCAGTTTGGCTGTAGTCAACACGTATGTCAATGGATTGTTGTCAGTTAAGACTTGAAATGAGGCACCATACAAATATTTGTCGAACTTTTCACAGATAGCCCACTTAAGTGCCAGGAACTCCAATTTGTGCACAGGGTAGTTCTTTTCACTTCGGGAGAGTCCACGGCTGGCGTATGCAATGACACATGTTTTCCCATCCTGGACCTGATATAAAGCAGCACCTAAACCATTGACACTAGCATTGGTGTGCAAGATGTATGGAATCTTCCAGTCAGCAAACCCTAAGACAGGAGCACTTGTCAGTTTCTGTACCACTGTGTCAAAAGCTGCCTGGCACATTTGACTCCACTTGTTAACCAAGGACTGTGTTTTAGATGTATGTGACTTATCTTTTCTTCTGGTGGAAAATTGTCCTTGTAGCAGTTCATTTAGCGGTCTCACGATTTTCGAATATCCCTCCACAAATCTTCTGTAGTATCCAGAAAATCCCAGGAAGGATCTCAGTTCTCTCACTGTGGTTGGGATTGGCCAATCTCGAACTGCAGCTATCTTGTCAGGATCTGGCTGTATACCATTGGCAGATATCAGATGGCCAAGGTATTTTACAACATTTGGAAGAACTTGCATTTGGATGGTGACAATTTCAACCCAAACTCTGAGATTCGTTTCAAGACTTTCATCAGACGTTCTTCATGCTGCTCTAGTGTATCTGAAAAAATGATCAGATCTTCCAAGAATGCTATGACTTCCTCCAAATTAATGCCAGCTATCACCTTCTCCATAGTCCTCTGGAATGTAGCAGGGGAATTCGTCAGCCCTTGTGGTAGTCTTTGAAACTGCCATGTTCCAAAAGGGGTTGTAAAGGCTGTTTTAGGACGGTCCTCCTCTCTCACATCAAGCTAATAGTAGCCACTCTTTAGATCAAGGACAGTGAACCACTTGGACCCAGATAACAAGGTAAAGGTCTCTTCAATCCGTGGGAGAGGATATGCATCCTTTTTGGTGAGTTTGTTGAGTTTACGATAATCCACTACCATCCTCAGTTCACCATTGCGTTTCCTTACTAGAACAACTGGCGACGCATACAGGGAATTAGATTCCTCTATGATTCCAGCAACTAAGAGGTATATGTTCCTTAAACTGTTCCGAGACAGGAGAGTCTTCAAAGTTTAAATCGACAGACTTTTCATCACTTATCCCACTCTGGCTGGTGACGAACATTTTGGCTTTGTGAGAAGCATAATTCTCATTAACTTGGACAGGTTTAACCCAATCCACCAAAGAACATTCTGCGATAACTCTCTGTCGCTGCAAAGTGATGGCATGATCAGCCATATTGTGAATGAGTACCTTGACTTTTACATATGATCTTGGCTGAACCTGGATGAGGTGGCTGCGAACCAGAAGCCCCCCTGGGAGAGACTGTGTTTGGTGTTCTTCTTCTATCAGGACGGTGACTTCATTTCCTGACATTTTAGCATGAAATCTACCAGTTACCTCACACATGCCACCTTTGGGGATTGTCATTGGTTTCCTCCCACTAAGACGTACAGGCATGGGCTTTGCGTCACTTAAGTCGGTTTTGTTCTTTTCTTCATAAGCTGCATACGCAGATATAAAGTTAGCGTGGATCTGCAGTTTTTCAACATATCTGTGTCCACTCACTCTTTTGCAATCTCCCAGCAGCTGTATGAGAACATTGGTACCCACAAGAAGAGGTGTTTTGGTACTATATGTCTGATCAGGACAGACCAAGGCTAACGTTGTGATGGTTGCATTTGTGCCACACTCTTCGTTGGGAAACTTCACATCCACTGTAATATACCCCAGATATGGGACAAGCTGCCCTGCTGCACCTTCAATCTCCAGAATTTCACTAATCAAATGCAGCTTACGATGCGAAAGATACTGCTGGTAAAATGACTGGGCTATACATGTTACTTGTGACCCCGTATCAAGAAGACAGTGGCACTGAACATTATCTAGCCATGCAGTTGCTTCACATGTTTTCCCCACCAGGCCTGGAGGTATTGTGGTCTGTCGTACTCCTTGAGTCTTTGCCTGCACTGTCTCTTTGCTTTGCTCTGTAATTAATGAGGAACTTTCTCCATGATCAGCTACTGTCCGTTCCACAACAGTAGCTACTTTCTGTTTAAAGGTGCAGTTGGGGTAGTGTTGTCCAACCGTGCAGGATACCTTTGCTTGTGTCTTTGTAGTAGCTTTTGTTGCACCAACTCAGCACTGGAAGGGTTGTTACAATCAGCTAGGTAATGGGAATCTTCGCCACAGTTGTAACAGAAACCTTTCAGCTTATCCTCTTTTGCTTGCGTCTTAAGTCTCAGCTCAGAGTTATTCTGGAAACTCTTTTCTGTGGTTCTTCCCTGAACTGCAGGCTGAGGTTTTTCATAGGTCTTTTTCCTAACAGGAGGACTTTGCTTACTCTTAGCTTGTACCATCTCATTTTCCAGCTGTTTTACTCTCTCCATTAAGTTGGCATTTTCATCAGTGGTTATGTCTGATGAGTCAACACTGTGCTGGATGTGGCTGCGAGCTTTGACTGGTGTGAGCCCCAAACACCGACTCTTCCTGCTCTCCTTTACCTTCCTCTCATGTTCAAAGGACCTCACTTTGAACAACAGATCCGAACACCCAATGATCTCCATTGCAGGGTCAGACAGGATATCTTTAAGGCGTAACTGAGATATCAAAGCTTCATCCCAACATCCTCGGATGAACTGCTTTAGTAATTGAGTGTCAGAGTGTCTGCCTGCCATACATTTCTTTTCAATCACTTCCTGCATGAAAGTATGAAGGCGGCGCAAGTAGTCAGAAGCTGTTTCATTATCCTGTTGATGGGTTTCGACAAACTGGATGTGGAGCTCTTCTCCTCCAGTCACGTTCCCATATGCTTTCTCTAACTCATGCAAATAGAGCCTGGGTGGAACGTCGTCACCAGCGCTGAGGGCTACATTTAAGGCAGGGGGCATGTAAACTGTTGAGTATTTGTCTCCGCTTCTGGCTATCAGTTAGAGATGTGTCTCTCAGGAATTGCTTTGCATGGATCTTCCAAGTGCTGAAATCCACCTCACCACCTTTGGGATGCTTGCCAGTGAAAGTTCGGATTTCGTATTTTGAGGGAAAGTAATCTGTATGGCTGAGGTCATGCTTAACAACGGGCTCCTCAATTACTTTCTGTGTCCCATCCGGAACAGTGAAGGTTAACTGTGACTTAGCTCCACTATCGTCATCCCTGGGATTGGCCTTAGTGTTCCCGAAGCCGGGGTATTTGGGAAATGAGTCCATGTTGCCTTTCAGGGTAGGAGCCCCAGCCCTGAGAGAGGGAGAGGGCACATCTAGTTTTGGCTGAGGGAGGTGTGAATAAGGAGTGGAGGTTGCTAGTTTTGGTCTCTCTGCTGGTGTTGGAGGTGAGAGACGTTGCATAACAAGCTGGCTAAGGTCATCAACTTTCAACATATTTTGTTGAGCCACATTCTGTATGTGGTCTAATAGGTCATCTAAAATGCGTTCTGAGGACTTTGGAGCCTTTTGTGTCTTAGTATGTTTGTAAAGATCAGTGTTGTATAAAGTACTGAAATCTCGGAGTCAAGTAAAAGTATAAGTACCTCTCCAAGATATGACTTTGGTAAAAGTCCAAGTCACTGACTGAAATGTTACTTGAGTAAAAATCTTAAAGTATCTGAAATGTCTTGTACTTAAGTATGAAAATCACTGTAAAAATAGATGTACTCAAGCAATGTAATAAAAAGTATAAGTAAAAAGTAAAACAAAGCAAATGCAATTTGAATGACATTTTTTAGATTTTGGTAAACTTTGAAAGTCAAATTCACTTAAAATAATATAAACAACCAAGTGCAGGAGAAATTTAGACCAGGTTTAGACCAGGTCAGTGCTATACACTTTAAAATTGTACACAACCAAGTGCAGGCAAAGGGGGTGTATACTAAGAACATGGTTAAGTAATAAGCCAGGCTTAGTTAACCCCCCCCCCCCCTCTACACCTGCTGCCACCACACCACACACACACCAAAAAAAGTCAACTTAACTGTATACTTTATGCCCTGGAAATCTCTGTATTTTATATTGGATATTTTCAACCCATCTATTGAATTAAGTGCACTAGTTGATCTTTTCTTCATAAGAGAACAGCAAGCACTGCAGCCAAAATCTGGTCTTTTTTGACCTGCTGTATATTAGCCAGTCCCTAACAATTTTTTCCCTTTCATTGCACGAGGTAGAATATGTTAGATACTTTGGGAATTCTCTGCCCTCTGAATCTGCTGGCAGTTCATTTTCCATTGCTGAGAAAGGCTTCCTTTTTGCCATTAAACGCACAACATTCATTCGATCAGAATCAGTCAATTTTGTTGGCCATAATGCAGGATCATTGAAATTAACGCTGTGATCCATCTCTGAGCGACTATGCTCAGACTATCCAATCGGGCAGTAAGCCCCTCCCTCTGCACTGTCTCTGTTATCGCTAGGAATGGCTCTCTCTGCCTCCTCCTCAAACACACACTGCGCCCCCCCCCCCACCCCCCAGCTCCCTGCCTCAGCTGGCTCTCCTGCTCTGCTCTGTCTTTCAGATTGTACCTGGACCTCTGCTATCTCTCTGCTATCTCTCTGCTTTCCGCTCTTTTGGCGCTAAGCTCAAGTATTTCTGTAAAAGAAAAGGTGTTTTTCCCTTACACTAGCTAGCGGATGCTATACTTTAAAACCACACTGATAAACGCATTGCTTCTTACTGTCAGGGTTCTCTGTGTTTGCCTGCTCTAACTCTGCTCCTCAGGTGTGTCTAGTTGGCTGTGGGGGTGTGGTCCACACCTGCAGCTTGTCGGAGGCGGCTTCCTCTGGCTTCTTAAGCAGAGCATTGACAGATGGAAGACGCCAGAGCCTTAAACCAGTCGTGGTACGACGTGGCCTCTGACCAAGCTCCTGGAAATCTGCTCGTGAGTTTTTCTACACTCAACTTTTTACTAACTTTGAGTCTCCTGTTTTTGTCTTAGTTTTTTGGTGCTGGTAAGCACTTACCTGCCTTGACGCTCCGTCCGAAGAATCACCTCCAGAATCACTAGACTCAGATTTTGCTCTGGTGCTCCCCCTCTTGCTCCCTGGAAGATACCCAGCTGGGCTCGAGGTCCCCTTCCCGGATTCTGGTGGTCCCGCTTCACTCTGGTCAATCCATCTGTCTCTCGACCCAGCGGAGGCTGGCTCCGGATCCCTCGTCAGCCGCTGCTGCTACCCTCCAGCCACTAGCCACCTACTCCATCTAGAGCAGGCTCACAGGGTTCCCTCGGCACTCACTCCCTCCCGGTTAGGTCCGCCCGGCTAATGGTAAGCAGAGCAAGTTCTGACAAATACTGGATTCTAGCCGTCGATCTAACAACTCCGTTCTCTTGCAGTCTTCTCCGCTTCGACGTTCAGACCTCGCTACTGCAGTCATTATTCCACCCTTGTTATTTGCACATTTCCTAATAAACTGTTTAAAACTACCTGCTGTCACCAGTTCGTATCTGCATGTGGGCAAAACATCTGAAAACCATGACACTTACCAGGCTCTGGATGGGCATCATTCCTCTGCAATTCCATCCCTAGACCTGTTCCTGACTCATCCTCAGTTTTTAAAAAATATTTACTAATAAAATCCTTCAAGCCTTTGGTGACATCTTCTCTTATTTCTCTCCTCTTTTCTTTTCTGTGCACCTGTAATTCTTAGTTTGCAGCGGAACGAACTTTCAAAGTTGCAGCCAGCCGTTGTCCTAATGGTCAAACCATTAGGACAACCACAGTTCATTTTACTAATTTTATTTTTTAAATAAGTTGAATCTGTCGAATCTGACATCATCAATGAATAATAGTTATAATGAATAATATTGATATAATAAAACAAGAAAATAATAATGGTTAATCAAGTGTTTAGTCAATGTAAACGCCCAAGAGGGGTTGAGTTCTACTGATCAACTTAAAAATATTTCATGGCTGTGAAAGAGAAATGTTTGAGCTATATTCTTTAAGAGATATTAAGTTTATATTAAGGTAGATTTACAACTCATGTTGGGAAGCTATTGATAAAAGTTTTATTTTTTTCCAGTTGATATATCATGATTGTTAAAGTGATCTTGTGTGTTATTTGGTTGACTGTACATTTTGTGTGGAGTTAAAAGCGCAAAGTTTTTTTTTTTTCCTTCAGCACAGTAGTGTGCTAACAGCATGTTCTTATGTGTTTAATAGTTCTGTGCTTTTAAAATGAGAGTTGGGCTTGTTTTTTCTTTTAAGTTGGGCAGGTTTTATGCTGGTTTGGCCTGGAAACCATCAGTGAGATACGGCAACCTGTAGAGCTGTTTTATGACTCAAAAGTCAAGAATAAGCAGACATGCTGATAAACATGAGCGCTGGTGTCAGGCTGAACATACTAGCAGAGGTTCTGTAATTACAGCAGCTAGGAGAACAAGGATCAGAACAAAGCAGAGTTCCCTTATGCATGAAGTAACCCAAGTTTCTTCAGTTCAGCAGTTTTCCTGCTTGCTTCAGCTCCTTGTGCTCCTAGCTGTCTAGCAAACCTCCTAGCGTCAATGTTTACTCCAGTGTTGACTTCAATGCTGACGTTTCAAACAGAAATTAATAGTGTTGCTTCCAGCTCGCTCTTGTTTGCTTCTTTGTCTCCTTGTAATTGTTTGGTAATCAGACCGAATATCCATCCCGCTCTACCGACACCGACGGTGACCACAGCCGAGCCGCGGTGTCTCTCTGAAGGCTGAACGTCTGACCCAGCGACCCGCCCCTCTCCAGCTGTGATTGGCTAGCACGTTGCCTTCAGTCGTTGATTTGATTGGTTGAATTGTATGATTGACACATCAAAGATAGTACTAATTGAAAGATGGCCACTCCGAGGTTAAAAAAACAAACAAATCCACTTCCAGTTCCATCGGGCTTGCTGAAGCCTCGCTTTTTTTGTAACGAGTAACTAAACCAAACATTGAAAATGTATCGGAGTAAAAGTATGCAATTAAGTTCGGAAATATAGTGAAGTAAAAGTAAAAGTAATCAAAAAATTTTATACTCAAGAAAAGTATAAAGTACTCCAAAATATACTTAAGTACAGTAGTTAAGTATTTGTACTTCGTTACTATACAACACTGGTAAAGATCATCTGTTTGAACAACCTTCCAGCAGCCATTCCTTTCTGCATTTAGATGTTCTTCATCTAGCAATAATGGGGTGATAGGTTCTTCAAATTCACAGAGTATTTCCCCCGATAACTCATCACCTATCCATGCTATTTGAGACACTTTGTCCTCCTCTGCAAAAGCTTTACGCACCTCTCTAAGGCTCACTGAGCTGCTAACGTTTATAAACACTACAGACCGCTCAGGATCAAAACCATGTTCTGCACAAATCTCCATCACTTTACTTTGAATAGTGTTGCGAAATTGTGCAAGTATTACTATGTTGTTGTTAGAATGTAGCAAATGTATAATTTCTCTCTAACCACACAACACATTTGTATCCATATATCACTTCTCTTGTGAAGTCAAATCACCCACAGCGCCACGTTGGGCGCCAAATTTTTTCTTACAGTATGTAACCAGGTTCTGATCAGCCTCCAACATTACCTGTAAAAAAAAAAAATAACCTCAAGGTCTGGGATCACTACTTAAATACTTTGAGCAATGTCCTGGTTCGAGGGATTAAAGATGAAATAGATATCAAATGAACTGGCACTTAATAACCATTTAGTCTTTGGCTGTCGATGAGTATTGACTTCACACAGAGAAATGAAAACACAACTGGACTTTAACTCTTTTGAAAAAAAAATATTATTTCCAATGTCCAACAATAAATGTGACACTCTCACTTACTAATCCAAAATGTCAGATAATAATGATGACATATATTCTGGCCAGAAGAAAATAAAACAAACGAACAAACAAAACTACCTGTTTAAGTTTTGCTGCAGCAATAGTCAATTTAGTTTAGTTTAGTTGTGCACAACCCAGTACCTATTTTGAGCTCAGAAAAAAAATGTAATCCGATATTATCCTCCAACACCACAAGAGGAAAAAAAAAAATCCTCATTTGATGAGACAGTAAAGATGGAATTCCAAACTCAGGCCTGAAGTTCAGAGTCCAGCCCGCTGTCCATCACGCTCTCTCTCTCTCCTGCTATGGCCACCGGAATGGAAACACACCGCTCCTCCGTCGTACCCACTGTCTCGCTCACAGTCCGCCACACAATCCCTCAGTAGCCTATACTATGTTAACAGAAAAGGCTTTCAGACGCTGCCATCAAAAGAAAGAACAAAGTAATTCACTCTTCAGGATATTATTCTCTTCTTCTTTCAGAGCTACGCTTTCGCTGTTTCTCCCTTCACAACAGGTTCAGAAAAGAAACACCAGCGCTGCACAGTTCTTTACGTTTAGATCAAACTACAGCAGTATACAGGCATACTATGAGCTCAACTCTAAAGTCAGCACAACAATGAAATTTAACATTTGGCCACATATGTCTTAACTAATAATTTGTATAAAATTAAACAGTTTAGCAACTACATTGACATTAACGCACCCACACTTCTAGAACTAGTCAGTACTGCAGCCATTAAGACGGTGCCCCTCCTTTCAACTGTATGCGAATAGCAGTCTTTAAAACTTGTACAGGATAAAAGTTAGGAATAACCATGATATATGAGCTTACCTATGTTAACAGAAAAAGTTTTCAGACGCTGCCATCAAAAGAAAGAACAAAATAATTCACTCTTCAGGATATTATTCTCTTCTTCTTTCAGAGCTACGCTTTCGCTGTTTCTCCCTCCACAACAGGTTCAGAAAAGAACACCAGCGCTGCACAGTGGCCACCTAGTGGGCATTACCGCAAAATGTTTACCACTGCTGAAAAGTGTTGAGAATTAGAATGAATTAACACAAATTGGCATAACCTGAACTATTGGTGTCTGATTAATAACGTGAACATAGAAAACTCATACTTTGTGTTGTGACAATTATTGATCACAATATCATATTATCCCTACTTAAGTTTTTTTTTCCAGATTTAGGGTGGGTTACACAGGTAAGCATTACTATTATATTAAATAATACTATAATTACAATCGCTGGTAAAAATTAACAGAACTCAAGAATTTGTTCTGTTTTCTGTGCATTTTTTTTGCTCGTGATGATGCAGAAGAAGTTTCTGTCATGGCCACTGCAGCAGACCCGGCGGCATGGGCGGGCATTGGGGGGCCGTGCCCGCCCGCTGAGCCAGCTGTGCCCGCCCTGGACTGGAAGCTGTTTCTTCCTTTTTTTAACCTCGGAGTGGCCATCAATCTATTAGTACTATCTTTGATTTGTCAGTCATACAATTGAACCAATCAAATCAACGACTTAAGGCAACATGCTAGCCATTTACAGCTGGAGAGGGGCAGGTCGCTTGGTCATACAAAAAGCCTTCAGAAACACTGCGGGTCGGCTGTGGTCCCCGTCGGTTTCGGTAGAGCGGGATGAATATTCGGTCTGATTACCAAACAATTAACTTACAAGAAGTGACAACGAAGCAAACGAGAGCGAGCTGGAAGCAGCGCTATTAATTTCTGTTTGAAACGTCAGCATTGAAGTCAACACTGGAGTAAACATTCACGCTAGGAGGGTTAGCTACACAGCTAGGAGCACCAGGAGCAGAACATAGCAGGAAAACTGCCAAACTGAAGAAACTTGGGTTACTTGCAGGCAGAAGGGAACTCTGCTTTGTTCTGATCCTTGTACTCTCTTGCTGCTGTAATTACAGAACCTCTTCTAGTATGAACTTTATACTTCAGTCTGTGTTCAGCCTGACACCAGTGCTCATGTTTATCAGCGTGTAAAACAAGCCCAAATCTCAAACTCTCATGTTAATAACATAGAACTATTAAACACATGAGAACATGCCATTAGCACACTGCTGCGCTGAAGCAAAGAAAAAAAAACTTTGCACATACGGGCTCCGCACAAAATGTAAATCAGGCAACCAAATAACACGCAAGATCACTTTAACAATCATGATATATCAACCGGAAAGTAAACAAAAAAAACTTTTATCAATAGCTTCCCAACATGAGCTGTAAGTCTACCTCAATATAAACTTAATTTATCTTACAGAGCTCAAACATTTCTCTTTCACAGCCATGAAATATTTTTAAGTTGATCAGTAGAACTCAACCCCTCTTGGGCCGTTTACATTGACCAATACAATTTCATAGTGACACTTGATTAACCATTATTCTCTTCTTGTTTTATTATAACAATCAATATTCATTATAACTATTATTCATTGATGCTGTCAGATTTGACTTAATTAAAAAATAAATTGACCAGTAAAATGAGTTCAAGGAGATAGCATTTTATTAAAATGGTTTTAGTTTTCTTCCAGACAGACAACTATTTTGATATATGTTGTTATGTTGTCTTTCTAAAAGCCCAACAAATGTTATGAAAAGCTTCCCAAATTTTTACAACCGGCCCATAAGTTATTTTTGTTCCAGCTGTTGAGAATAAAAAATATATCTTAGTTGGGGTTACTGAGGGATGCAGAGTGTCTCCCCTCTCTGTTGCCGGGTAAGATAACATGCAACTTTAGTTTTATGGCTGTTAGGTCATTGCGGCCTGACCCCGAACTGGGAAGAGCAGTCCCTTTGTTTGAGAAACAGATAGTTTTGTCACGAACCAGAGACAGATGGACCCAGTATTCAGCCAGACAAGAGAGGTTTTAAGCAAAAAAAAACAGGATTTATTAATAAACAGGGACAGGCAAGGCTCAATGGTCAAAAAGGCAGTCCAAAATCCGGTACACTCAAGGCAGTCCAAAATAGGCAGAAGTACAGACAAGGATAAGGCAAACTCAGAATATCCCAAGGCAGGTCCAGGTCAGAAAAACAGGTAAGCAATCATACAGGGCAAGAAAATCAGGTTTAGGGATCAGGCTGGCTCAGAGTCAAAAAGGCAATTGGGTCGGTATCAACAGGGCTATCAGAAATACAACGCTGGATAAGACTCACCAAGTGGTTTGAATTGATCTGGCCCATTGCAAAGGTTTGTGACAGGACTATATAGGGCAGTGAGCAGGTGAACAGGAGTGAAGACTAATTACTGACATGGGTGGAGCTTATCAGGAACAGGGAAGTGACTGGAAGAAAACTGACACTGATTGGATGGTGACTGGAGAAGAGGAATGACAGGGTGTTGACTAAGAGGTGAGCTGGCAGGTGAACTGAGTGACTGATTAAAGGCTGGATACAAAGAAGTGAACTGAGCAGGCCAAGTGACTTAAAAACAAACTACTCCATAAACCAAAACAGAACCTAAACCTAAGACTAAACAAAACACAAGCTAACAGAAACCAAACAAGAAAGAACCCGAAACCAAAACTGAGCTTTAAAGCTGGAGAGTTTAACTAATAGATCAAAATAAACAGTCAAAACAAAAACCCAGATCCTGACAAGTTTACAGATTACCCCTCCCTCCCTAACTTAGAGGAGGAGGACAGACACTGTAGAAAAAGGATGTCTTGGCAAAACTTACTTCAGACAGACTCCTACATCGCGCGGTGAAATCATCTTATAGGGTAATGTAATACTCTGTCTCCATATTTAATTTCTATGGATTAAATATGCATATTACAATGTTTTACCTCCGATCAATGCTTTTCTCATTTATTGTCAAATCTTAAACCGGGATAAAAATGGGCCTTTATTAGCGAAGCAGGATTAGGCCAATATTCTACTTTGACACAGCTCAATGTGTTCAAAAGAAGCCTAATTGGGTGGAAACCTGACTAATTTGGCAACACTGACTACACTATTGCTTTTTGTTTGTTCGATTTTTTTCAGATTTTGGGATTTTATCGAGAATTTCTTTCTCAACACTGTAGGAGTGGTCAGAGAGCAACTGTTCAGCCTGAAGCATATAAAATGTTTTTTTTTTTTTTAAAGTGTGCCCCCCTGAAAAAATGGAATGCCCCCCCTGTAATTTGTTTCTGGAGCCAGGTCTGCACTGCAGAAGGTCTGCTGGCAGTCATGAGCCATGTTTTAGTTGGAGCCCATGGTTTCTGCTGTTGTAGAGTTTTGAGAAAACTGAAAAAGCTTGAATTTGACCTTGAATCATTTGTGCATCCAAAAGCCATGCAATATCCCATTTTACAATCCCAATTATGAACAAATCTATAAACAAAAGATGCTTCAAAAAGAAAATCCAAATCAGACACAGTTCAACCGTGCAATGATGGTGGTATTATTTGAGAAAAATTACATCACTTCTGGATCTACCCCCTTCAAGTGTTCTTGGGGATTCAGATTTTCATGCACGTTGTAGAAAATGTTATATTATGATCCTTTATACAAAAATATTTAAAACTTTGATGAATATCCATAGTGCATATAACACATACTATCAAATTATACAGTTATTTCATAAACTAATATAGCCTTCTTATGACCTTTGTTGTGCTTTGTTGTGCACTGTTTAAAGTTATTTAATGTTTAACCAATAACTCTGTCTGTTAGGTATTGTCCTATGAATATCAGCCCAAGGGCTGATATTAGGATAGTAGTTGAAAGGAATGATTCGAGCACTGCCGTTGTTTTAATAGCAAACTCTGCACACATATAGAATAAATGAGCGACAACTTCTCTTCAAGTTCCAGAATGTATTAACAGAAATAAAATGTACATCCATAGAACATCACTATAAAATGCTGTTTGTCTGAATTAGCATTAGCAGAATTAGCAGAATTTGATTTGTCGATTGAATTATATTTCAATCAACAAAACATCTCTACAAGGCTAGTGAAACTTAACTAAAACTACCAAGCAAAATGAAGATAAAAAGAAGCTAAGGAACTATGTACACACAAAATAAACTAAATCAAATGATTGATCATCATCAGAGTGATTCAGTGAATCCTGGTTCACTGCAGGTCTAAGTTAGGGAACCAAAGTTCATCTTAAAGAAAGTGGAATGAGGTTAAATTAGCTTAACTACTTTAGAACATTTGGTATGTGTTTAAACCCATTCACAAGGCAAATCCTGAATTAAACAAAACATTATTTGATAAAATAACAGTTTAAAGAATGATTTGCTCAGTAAAAAACTATATCTTTAGAACGTTTGATTTTATTAATGCAATTATACCTCTGGGTATACGCTAGGAGTTGCTGTAGCGATCGGTTGCTAATTGGGTTAATCCTAAAGTCATACAAAAACACCATTAAATCGACATTAATATTCCATATTAATGCGGTAATAACGCTCATAGAACTATTGAACTATGGTGGAGTGAAACGAAACAACAATCTTTAAACAAGCCGTAGTTAAGTGGTAGCTCGAATGATAATAGCACAGGAAGCTAATAGCATTGTTCTAGCGGACATTCGGCGCTAATTTAAAAAGGCTTCAGCTCGATTTTGGTCGTAATGAGCAAACCAGAAAACACAAACATTAATATCTCAACGATCTATAAAACCCTTGTGGAAATAAAGTTTGTTACAACCGTAAAACACACTCGCATTACATCAACATGGCATGGTTTCGTAAAATGCTAACGGGAGCTATGTCGGTTTTAAAAACACAGTGAAAATGCATTAAGTAAACCATTCTAAATAAACCATTTAGCTTTCCCTGTTTATTTCTCTGCCAAACCTATCGGTGCCTCTGTATCAGTTTGGTTCACTTTGGGAAGCAGTGGAAGCAGTGGAAGCAGGGAGGGTGAAGGCTGATTGGCTGATCGGCGGCATGCGGCCAGCCGAAACGTAGGTGTTAGGAGGCAGCTACGGATCTTTGGCCGTGGAAAGCTCAGCACAGCAGGGCTGCAGCATGGGGTCTCTGCACTCCTGCTGAATAGTAGCTATGCTCCCAGGTCAGCCTTCTCCTGCACAGCTTAGACAGACCACCACTGATTTGATTATGATGTCAGTTTCACAGAAAGCAGACTTTACTCAGCTTGGTCGACCATGCAGATGCTTGTGAGTCTTTGAGTCCCGTGTGGGCCGCATGGAAGCTTGTCTCCCCAGCGCGGACTCTCTCCTCGAGTGTCCATGGGCAAAGAGGAAGTTAATTCTGGTGTAGTTTGGCTTCATAGCAGCGTCACCCTGCTGAGGGGGGCTGTTCCTTGGTGCCTGTATAAGTCTCAAATTTCTTTGGTTATAACTAATTTTTCCTCATGGCTTGACGGCACAACACCTTTAAGTATTCTTTGTAGATATGTTGAATAAAATATAACCAGAAGCAATTATTAGCAGTTAGGGAAGGAGAGAGCAGTGGCATCACGGTCCAGAAAAAGTTCTACAGTCCAAGTTATGTGTGAGAATGTAAGTGACACAGAGAGGTTTGACACTAAATTTCGAAATACATGCAAGACCCCTGTTCTTTAAAATATACAAATATGTAACACTTCCTAAACATAGTTGCATAGTTTAATAAAGTATGATGTGGAAAGCTGCTAGTCTCCTTGCAGTACGACATTTTGAATGTAATTGAACTTGTATCTGTAAGGTTGGAGGAACCACCGCGTGAAACATCAACATCAGCCTCTCATCCTGCAGCTGCACCAAGTGACCGCCATCTTAATGAAGATCAACATCAACAAGGCTGCAGATACAGATATGGTGTCAGGTTGGACACTAAAATCATGTGCTGAACAACTTGATGGGGTTTTTCAGGATATTTTCAACCTCTCCCTGCAGCTCTCCATGGTCCCTGCCTCCCAGAAGTCCTCCATCCATTGCACCTGTGTCAAAAAAATCAACCATCACCGGCCTCAGTGACTACCTTTCTGTTGCTTTGACCCCTGTCATCATACAGTGCTCTGAGAAAATCCTCCATAAATACAGCAAGGACGCCATCCCTGCTGGCCTGGACAGCCTGCAGTTTGCAGGGAGAATGACTCTATAGAGGACACTGTCTCATTGACACTTCACAGGGCTCTGACTCATCTGCAGTATCCTAACAGCTATGTTAGGATGCTATTCGTGAACTTCATCTCAGCCTTCAATACCATGTCACCTGGTGAAGAAGGCCCGAAACGTCCTTTTCTTTCTCAGGAAACTGAAATGGACTGGACTTTCTGCTCAGCTGCTCATAAACTTTTATAGAGCTACAATTGAAAGCATCTTGTGTCTCAACATGATGGGATGGTATGGGAGCTGTAGGGCACAGGGATGAAGTCAGCATAGGGGGTTGTTGGATGCTGTCTATAAGATCTAGACATGATTTATACTGCAAAAGTCCTGAAAAGGTTCAGACGAATTGCCGAAAATTCCATGTATCTGGGCAATACACTGATAGTCCCACTTCCATCATGTAAACAATTCAAAAACATTGAATCAAAAACAAATAAACTTCTGTCATGGTTTAAGTTTTGTCTGGCTTCTTTCTTGTTATTTTGCAGTTCACTCAGCTCTGCCTCGCTTGTAAGGTTTGGAAAACATCTGAAATCTGTGTGTCCTGCCAGCGAGGCGAAGGGAGCAGAAGTCCAGAATATGACCAGGGCATGACATCCTGTGTGACCCAAACAGAGATCAACTGACAAGATAAGGTTGTCTGTTTTTCAACGTTTGTGGAACTGTTCCCAGAAATAAGACCAATGTCTGCCAAAGGAGGCTGGAAGCACGTGGACACTGCTGGGTCACGGCACGGACCAATGGATGCACGTAGAATCTTATTTGTAACACACACCCATCTGTGTCATATAAAATCTATGTACACTATGTTGTGTCAGAACCCTAGCTCACACCCGATCGTACGTGCTGAGAGGTAAAGCCTGAAATAAATGGGTTCCCAGTTGGCAAGCAGAAAGACCTCGTTTCCCGTGTCATCATTCTTTTATATAGTTTAATAGTTAAAAATTCTCCACATAATTGGTGACCTTTCGACGTGATGTTGCATAAAAAGGGAGGTCCTCTTACCCAGACGGCAGGGCCTTCGGTGCAAGCTGGCCACTTTGCGCCGGGACACACAGATACGGAGAAAGACAGGGGGTGGGTGTAAATGTTTTTTTATACTGCTCTCTTTCTTTCTCTGCTTGATAATGACAAAAATTGCCGTCTGTGAAGTTTGATTTGGGAAGAGTGTGTTTATTGATTGTTTGACAATTGGGAGAGGTCGTCTCTCTGTTTTGCCTTCTGTCATTATTTCCCACGTGAGGAAAGAGTTGTCTTAAACAATACAAGATTTGGAATGGTTTAGAATTCCTACACAATTGACTACAAGAGACAACTTAAAAGAAGTGACTTGTGACTCCCAGCCGCTTTAATCGTACGTCTCGTTAGAAAACGCTAGTATGACGACGAATAGAATATGGATCGGACCATGACGGTTTAAGCTGAAGTTTTCTAATATATATATAACTTTTTAGAATAAAGAAATCATCGTGAAAGGTTGATTTTATAAATGTCCGGCTGGTCGGAGTATTAAGAGGTAAAGCCTCTGAGTAAGTGAAGCGTGAAGCGCTGTAAAGGCCGATTGGATGTTCAACTCGCGAGTGACTCCAAATATCGGGCCATTAGTGAACTGCAGTAGTTTTGTAAAGCTGAGATCTCTGGTTTAGGCTTTGAGGTGAGAAAAACCTCTGGTTAAATTTTAAATAGTAGGTCTGTTTTGGTGCTGTGATGAATTTAGGAGGACCCAAGAAATACCCGAAAGCAAGTGAGTACAAAAAATGATATCAGTCTTTATTTTGACGCTGGCGGCTCGGTCCCTGGTTCGGCTCGCACTCTGCGACTGGCCGCTCCTGAAGGCAGAGTCGCAGGTTAGTGACCAGCAGATATTAACAGGCTTGTTAGAGAGAAGTGTGGTCACTAACCTGGACGTGCTGAGGGCAGAACTCTGACTCCTTGTTATGAAGGCGTCCGAGAGGGGGTTATCCAAGGCTCTTTGTCCAGGTCCGGTCCAGGTCTTTGTCAGGGGGAAATCCGTTTAACTCAGGCAGCGGTCTCCAAGGGGGAATCCAATAGAGCGTCCAGGTCCAGGTCCAGGTCAATCCAGAAGGCACAGACAGGACAGGGGGCAGGCGAACTCGTTTACTCACGGACAGGCTGGGGTCGGAATCACGGTGAGGCAGTCCAAAACTCTGAGGCTGACAGGCAGGACCCAGGCAGGCAGACAAATCCAAAGGGGCAGGCAGGTATCCAAAAAACAGAGGCAGAACAGGTCGAGAGGCAGACAGGCAGACAGGAATTCAAAAATGCTGGAAGCGCTCACCGAATGGCTAGAGACGTTCTGGCACTGGAGGCTGCGAGGAGCAGAGCTTTTAAGCAACCAGGGCGGAGACGGGCACAGGTGTGCTGATTGCAATCAGCAGCTCCAGTGCCAGAAACGTCACAGAGCCCCCCTCCCAAGGGCGGATTCCAGACGCCCCAGGCTGGTCAGGATGGGCTCTGTGGAAATCCCTAATGAGGGATTTGTCCAGGACGTGGCGAGCCGGGACCCACTGCCGCTCCTCAGGACCATAACCCTCCCAGTCGATGAGGTACTGGGTGCCTCGACCCCATTTACGGGACTTAAGGATCCTCTTCACGGTGTAAACCGGAGAGCCATCAACCAGGCGGGGGGGAGGTGGGGCCGTGGTGGTGGGAGACAGACTGGAGGTGTTGACAGGCTTGATACGGGATACGTGGAAGGTGGGGTAAACCTTCATGGTTGAAGGCAGACGGAGACGGACCGCCACTGGATTGATGATTCTAGAGATGGGAAATGGTCCAATAAAGCGTGGCGCCAGCTTCTTGCTGTCCACCCTCAGAGGGAGGTCCCTGGTGGACAGCCAAACCCTATCTCCCACTCGATAGGTTGGGGCAGGAACCCGCCGACGGTTGGCCGCACGGGACTGATTCTGAGATGCGGCGAGTATGGCCTTCCTGGCCCTTCTCCAGGCTCGCCGACACCTCAGAGCAGAAAGACGGGCGGACGGGACTCTGGACTCGACCTCTTCTGTGGTAAAAACTGGCGGTTGGAAGCCGTAAACCACATAGAAGGGAGAGAGGCCAGTAGAGGAGGAGGGTGTAGCGTTTATCGCATGTTCCACCCAAGGTAAGTTCTGCGCCCATTTAGAGGGGTCCGCCTGGCAGAAAAGGCGGATCTTCGTCTCGACCTCCTGGTTCATCCGTTCAGTTTGTCCATCTGACTGGGGGTGGAAACCGGAGGAGAGATTTACAGAAATCCCCAGCATCGCACAGAACTCTTTCCAATAACGAGCCACAAACTGGGGACCCCGATCTGACACAATGTCAGAGGGCAGACCGTGCAGCCTGAAAACCTCCCTGGCAAGGATGAACCCCATCTCCTTGGCAGAGGGAAGCTTGTTTAAGGGGACCAGATGGACCATCTTAGAAAAACGGTCAACGACCGTGAGGATGACCCAGTGACCGTCAGAGGAGGGGAGACCCGTGATAAAGTCCATTGAGAGGCTGGACCACGGTCGAGGAGGGACTGGGAGAGGATGAAGCAAGCCAGAAGGGGGACGACGAGACACCTTAGCCTGGCTGCAGGAGGAACAGGCTGCAACAAACTCCCCGACATCTCTCACCAGAGACGGCCACCAGAACTGAGACCTGATGAGGCGAATGGTCTTGCTCACGCCTGGATGGCCGTATAACCGGGAGCTGTGACAGAACTCTAGCACCTTTGATCTGAGTTCAGGAGAGACAAAGAGCCTGTCCTTGGGGCAGGCTTCGGGCATCTGGACAGAGGCGAGGGATTCCCTTACCTCCCTCTCAAGTTCCAGGCGGGAGACAGCACACCTCACTGAATCCGGCAAGATGAACCCCCGTTCCACCTCCGGATCCCCCTCGTTAGCCTCGAAGACCCTTGACAAGGCATCCGGCTTGGTGTTTTTAGACCCCGGTCTGTAAGAGAGGGTGAAACTGAACCGACTGAAAAATAGTGCCCACCTGGCCTGCCTGGGGTTGAGTCTTTTAGCTGTCTTGAGGTACTCCGGGTTGCGATGATCAGTCCAGACTAGAAATGGTATCTTGGAGCCCTCGAGCCAATGCCGCCACTCTTCAAGGGCCAGTTTAACTGCCAGAAGTTCTCGGTTGCCCACATCGTAGTTCTGCTCAGAACTGGATAACCTCCTGGAAAAAAAAGCACAGGGGTGCACACGACCATCCTCCCCCTGCTGGCTGAGGATGGCTCCGACTCCAGAGCTAGAAGCATCCACTTCTACTATGAACTGCTTCTCAGGGTCAGGAGAAACGAGGACCGGGGCTGAAGTGAACAGCTCTTTAAGGCGCCTGAAAGCCTTGTCTGCCTGTTCATTCCACATATACTTATTTTACAAGAGGTGAGGGCGTGGAGAGGAGAGGCTACCTGGCTGTAGTTTTTGATAAACCTCCTATAAAAATTAGCAAATCCCAGAAATCTCTGGAGTTGCTTACGGTCCACCGGAGTAGGCCACTCCGTTACGGCCCGAACCTTGGCTGGGTCCATGGCAATCTGCCCAGGCGACAGAATAAACCCAAGGAAGGAGGTAGAAGTAGTATGAAACTCGCATTTTTCTGCCTTAACGTAAAGTTGATTTTGAAGGAGGCGGAGGAGGACAGAGCGGACGTGTTGCTGATGAGAAGCCAGGTCCTTGGAATAAACGAGAATATCATCGAGATAAACGAAGACGAACCGGCCGATCATGTCCCCAAGAACCTCATTAACCAGGTTCTGAAAGACTGCTGGGGCATTAGTTAGGCCAAAAGGCATCACCAGGTATTCGTAATGGCCGGTGGGGGTGTTAAAAGCGGTCTTCCACTCGTCTCCCTCCCTAATCCGGACTAAGTGGTAGGCGTTGCGGAGGTCCAACTTGGTAAAAACTTTAGCCCCTTGGACCTGGTCAAAAGCAGAGTTCATCAAGGGAATAGGATATCGGTTTTTAACCGATATGTCATTTAGGCCCCTATAATCAATGCAAGGGCGGAGGGAGCCGTCCTTCTTTTCAACAAAGAAAAATCCTGCCCCAGCTGGAGAGGACGACGGGCGGATGATGCCTGCTCTTAGGGACCCACTAATGTAGTCCTGCATGGCCTGGGATTCTGGAGGGGATAATGAGTAAAGGCGGCCTCTGGGTGGGGCGGTGCCTGGCAACAGGTCGATCGCACAATCGTATGGGCGATGAGGAGGTAAACTCGTGGCCTTGGCCTTATTAAAGACCTCCTTTAAATCATGGTATACGGAAGGAACTCTGGACAGGTCCGGGTAAAACTCGTCTGCTTTACCTTCGGGAGAGCGGGGAGGGTGAGCAGAGGACAGACAGGACTCGGAGCACGAAGAGGCCCAACCCGTAATCTCGTTACGCCTCCAATCAATCTGAGGGTTGTGTTTGCGGAGCCAGGTAGCGCCCAGGATCACTGGAACCTGCGGGGAGTCAATAACCATAAAGGTGAGTCTCTCTTTATGATTACCTCCCAAGGTCATTTCCACCGGCTCAGAGACGAGGCGTGATTGGTTGAGCTCGTGCCCATCCAGGGCGAGAACACTACGGGCTGAAGAGGCGTTCTGTAGTGGGATGTTAAGCTTCCTGGCCAGACCCTCATCCAGAAACTCAGTGTCGGCTCCTGAATCAATGAAAACCGAGAGCCTGTGGGACTGTGAGGAGAAAGACAAGGTAGCAGGAATTAAACGGTTAGGTGGGACAGCAAGCTTGGTGTAGCTCAGTAGGGATGCCCCACCCCCTACTGAGCTTGGTCTTTTAACGGGCAGTTCCGGACTTGGTGGCCCACCCCTCCACAGTAAAGGCAAAGTCTCTGCTGTTGCCTGCGCTGGTACTCATCCTTGGTTAGGCCCACCTTACCCAATTTCATGGGCTCTGGCTCTGAAAGCTTAGGCGAAACCGGTGAAGAAACAGGGGAAGGGGTCGACACTCGAGGGGGGATAGATGACGTCGAACGACGTTCCCTTCGCCGTTCCATGAGGCGGAGGTCCACTCTGTTAGCCAGCTCCTCGAGCTGCTTCAGGGAATTAGGGTACTCTCGAGTGGCGAGCTCATCCTTAATCTTATCGTTGAGCCCAAAAATAAAAACGTCCATAAGTGCAAACTCGTTCCAGAGACTGTCGGCAGACAACAAATGAAAATCAATAACATAATCTGCCACAGACCTATCTCCCTGTCTCAGGGTCAGAAGCCCCCTAGAGGACTCCCGGCAGGGCAGCAAGGGACTGAAAACTCTTACAAGCTCCGTGGAGAAGTCCTGATATGAGTGGCAGATGCGTGAGTTATTTTGCCACTCGGAAGTTCCCCACAACCTGGCTTTGCCGGCTAGCAGTGAGATAACGTACGCTACTTTGGACCGGTCTGAAGGGAATGAGGAAGGTTGCAATTCAAAATGTATCTCACACTGTGTGAGAAAAGCCCTGCAATGTTCTGGATCACCGGAGAACATTGCCGGCGGGGAGAGACGGGGCTCTGACGAGGACGACGTCACCGGAAGTGACGGAGGGCCAGAGGAAGCGGCTTGCGGAAGTGAAGGCTGCGTACTTCCCTGAGTACGAAGATGGCCTAAAATCTCCGAGACGCCGGCTTCTAACTCAGAAATGGATTTCTCTACCCCCGCGCGCCACTGGGTTTCGGGTACAGGGTCCATGTTTGGCCAGAACGTACTGTGATGAATTTAGGAGGACCCAAGAAATACCCGAAAGCAAGTGAGTACAAAAAATGATATCAGTCTTTATTTTGACGCTGGCGGCTCGGTCCCTGGTTCGGCTCGCACTCTGCGACTGGCCGCTCCTGAAGGCAGAGTCGCAGGTTAGTGACCAGCAGATATTAACAGGCTTGTTAGAGAGAAGTGTGGTCACTAACCTGGACGTGCTGAGGGCAGAACTCTGACTCCTTGTTATGAAGGCGTCCGAGAGGGGGTTATCCAAGGCTCTTTGTCCAGGTCCGGTCCAGGTCTTTGTCAGGGGGAAATCCGTTTAACTCAGGCAGCGGTCTCCAAGGGGGAATCCAATAGAGCGTCCAGGTCCAGGTCCAGGTCAATCCAGAAGGCACAGACAGAACAGGGGGCAGGCGAACTCGTTTACTCACGGACAGGCTGGGGTCGGAATCACGGTGAGGCAGTCCAAAACTCTGAGGCTGACAGGCAGGACCCAGGCAGGCAGACAAATCCAAAGGGGCAGGCAGGTATCCAAAAAACAGAGGCAGAACAGGTCGAGAGGCAGACAGGCAGACAGGAATTCAAAAATGCTGGAAGCGCTCACCGAATGGCTAGAGACGTTCTGGCACTGGAGGCTGCGAGGAGCAGAGCTTTTAAGCAACCAGGGCGGAGACGGGCACAGGTGTGCTGATTGCAATCAGCAGCTCCAGTGCCAGAAACGTCACAGGTGCATGCAGATTTTTGTTGGGTGAGGCCCAGTAGTTGTAAGCGCTTGTAAAAGAGAAATGAGGTTTCTTTTGGATCATCAGTGTGTCTTAGAGTTAACTGCAGTCTGGGTTGTTTGAGTACTCTGGCTTAGGTAACGAGGTGAAATCAAATTTGAAATAGAAGGCCTGTTCTGGAGCACGTGAAATATAAATGTTTACTTTTACTTTTTTGCTATGGGTCCAATAAATATGGTTTAAATTATTTGTGCGCACAGTAAAAATCCAGGAATATTGGGCATCTGGACCATTATTATTAGAAAATACTAAGTTCCCGGGAGAGTGAGAAATGAGTGAGTGAAAGAGTGTTTGAGATGTGTTGTGTGTCAGACGTCTATGTGTGAGTTTAAGTGATTAGAGCTCTGTTGTTTGACTAAAATGCATGTATGAAACTGCTTTGTTTGCTGTCGCTTTGTTTTTTCTCGTCAAAGTCCTGTCATCAGAAGTAAAGGTAAAGTGTGTCTAATTTGAGAAAGCAAAAGTGCATGGAAACCTTTTATTTTTTGTAAAGAAATCTGCTGAACCAAGGTGTGTATACGTATTGAGCTGCTGTGTTGAAAAGATGTGGGTGCAGTTACGTAAACTGGGTTTGAAGGTTTACCAATAGTTGTGCAGTGGTTTCGCTGGTGGCAGTGGCGTCTGCCTGTTCCTGACGGTGTGCTATTATTTAAAAAAAAGGTGTGTTGTTGGAAAAACTTTTCAGCTATTGAACCTGCGAGCTTGTCTGCTGTTGTTTTTTTTTTTATTTTAATTTTGCCTGTCAGTGAGCACCCTGGTTATCGATTGACGGTCAGTGACTCGTGCCAATACACACACAGTCCACCCCCTCTCCCCCTCCCTCCCTTTGCTTCAGCTCAGAGAGAGCAAAGTACAGTCCCTTTAGAGCGGAGCGCAGCCCCGCCAGGAGGAAAGCAAACAAATCTCTGAGTGGTAACAGTTTATCAGTTTGCAGGGATTTATTGATTCTGCAAGACAAGTAACCCTGTAGTACAATTTAAATTTTTGGTTTTCTTAAATTTGGTTTAACTAATACAGACCAAAATGGCAAACATTCCTATTGTTATTATTGGGTTGAAATACCCCGAATTTGCTTCACAAATTCCCAAAATCTCTAAAAAATGGCACAAAAGGACTCAGAAATTAACCTCCCCGTGGCCGGAATTAGGTTGCTTTGATACATCTCTTTGCGAACAAATGGAAGTGAGAATCATGGATTACAAGGCTAATAATAATTCTAAAAAGAGAACAGAAAAACGTGAGCTTGAGTTAAAAATTCTAAACCTTTTCAAGGAAGAAGGTCAGGCCTATAGAAGAGCATTAAAACAGAAGCTTATGGAAATGAGACAGCAGTCTGCAAATGGTAAATCAGAATATTCAAAAGCTGCAGGACTTTACCCATCTTTAAGTGGCACAGTTAACATAAATAGAGATTTCCAGTACAAGGACAAGGATAGTCTGATCATAGATGCAGCTGCAGGGGGTGGAAGCCAAAGCGATTCAACAGAACATAAAGAGATCATGACAAAGGCCTCACATATCAGTTTTACAAACGCAGGAGGGTCGCCTAACCAAAATGTACCTGCAACACAGCAAAATGATCACGCCCTAGTAAACATATATTCGGCTTTGCATAAATCAAGTTCTCCTGTTGCTTCGGTTGCAATGCATCAGAACACTGCAGGCCCAATGAACTCAGATTCCCCTGTAAACGTGCAGGATCTTGCACCTAATCATTGTAGCACTGCAAAGAAAACATCTGGGGATCAGAGAAGGTCATTGACCCTGAAGCCTATGGGTGGAGTTGATTGTTATGCAGACTACGTAATGAAACCAAAGGGGGATTCATTTTGGGTAAACCTAGATCATGAAGGGTTAAGCTTGCAAAGAGAAATTGATTGCACCATAATTGAGGAATTAGAAAAGGAAATTGATGAGGAAGCCATAAGACAAAATATTGTACTAGAAAATGCCAGCAAGCTTTTAGAACAAGAGGCAGTGAAGGGCCCTACAGGAGGAACACAAACAGCTACTGGCAGGAGAAGTGATTATGATTTAAGATGGAGACCGGGCATACATGCACCTGACAAATACACAGATAACAAACAGTTACCCATACTTGTAAAAGGGAACATTTCTCAATATGTACCATGGGCGTCTCAAGACCTGATCGGCCTGGTTGGCAGATTGCCAGACATAAATGAGGGTGCCAGCAAGTGGATAAAGGTGTTTGAGGAGGAAACTGTTGGAAAAATGCTAGCTCTTGGTGATTTAAAAGCTGTTTTTGCACAGTGCCTGGGAACACCTGCTATGGAAAACGTCCTAAAAGAACGTTTCGCGTGGATGCTCCAACAGAGAGCTGATGGAATCGGCTTCAATTTATTTCGCACAGCACTGTGGGAAGCACTGCGAAAAGAATATCCCACTAAGATTGACCCAAAGGCATTAAGAGGAGATCCAATCGATAATGCAGAAAATCCAGCGTCTTATATTGCAAAGCAGCTAAAAAGAAACAGGAAACAGAAGAGGAAGTTGATAAGAGCCCTGTGCTGACAATTCTGTTCCGGAACTCCATCATTGAAGCAATGACTGCTTCTGTGAGAAGCAGGTTAGAAGATGTGGTGGCTCTGACGTCAATGCCTCACAGAGAGTTCCGTGATCATGTGATACATGCAGTGGAGAAGTACAGAAGAGAAGAAAGTAAGAGTGCAGCACATGATAAAAATGTACAAAGAAAACTGGCACAAATGCAGCTTGGAGAACTATCAGAAGAAAACAAAGCTAAAACCCAAGCTACAATGATTAAAGTGACTGATAATGTACCCCCACCTCAAGGTTTTTCAGATCCTGTACATGATGTGACAAATCAAACACAAAGGAGTTTTCTGGCTCCTCAACTTACCCAGCCACAACAACCAGTGGTTAATGTTTATCCTCAAGCATTCAATACACAGCCATATGGGCCTCGTGGACGGCAGCAAAGAGGTCCCGCCTGGACTAACAGAGGCAGGCCTGGCACACCTGGAATAATGGGCGCATGCTGGGCATGCAATGAACTTGGACATCGTGCTGAGCATTGCCCAAGAGGCAACAACATCTACCGCAGGCAATCGCGCGGCCGGTTCCGTCCAGGTCCAACAAGACGCCCTGTAAACCCACCAAATTTTGGTTACTAGGGGTGCCCAGAGAACCTTACAGGGGAGAACCAGTGCCCGATCGTAAGTGACGGTGCTGAAAATGAACCAATGTTAAAAATTCTAATTGAAGGAAAAGAAACACCGATGCTGGTCGATACAGGAGCAGCTTACACGTGTGTAAGTCCAAATTATGCAAAGCACCTCCCCATGTCTAATAAATTCATTTCAACAGTAGGGTTCTCGGGAACAAGACAGTTAATACAAATAACAGCTCCTGTACGACTGGCAAATGATGATGATGAGATAAGAATACCAATCCTTGTCTCTGACCAAACACCAATTAACCTGTTGGGAAGAGATGCATTATGCAGAATGAAATTAAAAATCTGGTGTTCTCCTCAGGGTTTGTATGTTGACAAAACAGGTCTGGATCTTCAAATGTACATGAAAACACATGAAGCTAATGTTTATTGGCTAGGAGACATTTCAGGCCCAGTTGAAGATGTAGTCACTAACTGGGGCCGGTACATTAAAGCTCAAATTCCAGAAGCCAGAAAACCTTTTCTAGATTACCACTGCACCATGTTCTATGACATTTCAAAGAGCCTGGAGTTTGAAGAAAAATGGGACAGTTCTACAAAAGACAGAACTGTTAATCTTGAAACACAATGTATTGTTATTGGAAAACAAGGTGCAGCTTTAAATGTGAAGCAAAATAATTTCATTTCAGAGTTGTACAATGTTTCAGACTCAGTACCACACATAACATTGTTTGTAAATAAAGGATTTCATGCAAAAGATCTGGGACCAATGATGAAACTTGCAACAGAAGCAACATGGAAAGAAACAGATAACCCATTCATTTTTCAATCGAGTGATGGAACAATGATCAAGATCCTATGTAAAACAACAATGACAGCAAAACCACAAGTTGTGACAGTGCCTGTTGATCTAAAAGATCAGTCTGAGGAACATGGTTCCTCTGAAGATCAACCATTAATGTAGGACATGCTAAAAATGTCCCTGAGCACTTATGGTCCAAACATGATACAGATGTGGGTTTAGTAAAATCTGCAGAACCAGTCTCAGTTCAAACAAAACCAAATGCACGGTTTCCTTTTCGCCAGCAATACCCATTAAAACCAGAAGCAGAACAAGGCATTCAGAAAACCATTGACGGATTGATGCAAGCAGGTGTGCTGGTGGAAGTAGAAAGTCAATGTAATACTCCAATTTTTCCAGTTCTGAAAGCAGACAAAAACAAATACCGTCTTGTTCATGACTTAAGAGAAATAAACAAGATAATAGGAGACGCAGAATCGGATGTGCCAAATCCAAATACTCTTTTAAATTCAATACCATCAGAAGCACGTTTTTTCACCATGATTGATCTCTGCTCTGCATTTTTCAGCATTCCATTAGCGGAAGAGTCACAACATTTATTCGCATTTACCTACAGAGGTAAAAAGCTCAGTTATACCCGATTGCCTCAAGGGTTTAAACTTAGCCCGCACATATTTAATCAGGTGCTAAAAAATGATTTGGAAGGACTCAATTTAACTGGAACTGTGTTACAGTATGTGGATGATTTGTTAATCTGTGGAAACACACTAAATGATTGTCATCAGGACTCAATCAAAGTTCTACAAAGATTAGCAGAAGGAGGACACAAGGTCTCCAAACAAAAACTACAGTATTGTCAACCACAGGTAGATTACCTAGGAAGACAAATATCACAAGGAACAGTTGGCATTTCACCTTCTCAACTGGAAGGTGTTAACAAAGCTCCGAGTCCAAGGACAGTCGGCGAAATGATGACATTTTTGGGAATGACAGGTTTCAATGCAGACTGGATTGAAAACTATGCGGAAAAAGCAGCACCACTTAGAGAACTAATAAAAAAAACAGGAAACCAGTCGTTAAAAGCAGTGTTAAAATGGACAACAGAAGCTAAAATAGCTTTTGAAACACTAAAACAGGAAATGCAAGTGGCACCCACTTTGGCATTGCCAGACTATGACAAACAATTTTACCTGTATGTAGCCAACAGAAAAAACATGTACGCATCAGCTGTACTAATGCAAGAAACCTGTGTAGGACGACGAAAGCAAGCCATTGCTTATTACAGCACTAAACTAGACAATGTGGCCCAAGGTTGGCCACCATGTTATCAAGGTCTAGCAGCAGTCTACTACGCTTATGAAAAAGCGTCAACCATAACAATGGGTTATCCGGTAACAATACAGACCCATCACAAAATCACAGAACTGATAAATCAAGGGAAGTTTGTGATGACTCAGGCAAGATGTTTACAGTACATGCCACTGTTAACATATCCAGATGTAACAGTACAAAGGTGTACAACGAACAACCCTGCTGACATGGTACCTCTGGACTGTGAAGGAGAACCACACGAGTGTCTTGCAGAAACAATGAAATTCACAAGACTAAGACCCGATTTAGAGTCAACTCCGATAATGAACGCGGAAGTCACTTATTTTGTTGACGGGTCATGTTTCAGAGATCATCTTGGAAACCACGCAGGTTATGCTGTGGTTAAACAAGTAGGAGACAATTTTGTAACAGTCAAAGCAGAACAATGTGAGCAACCATGCTCTGCCCAAAAGGCAGAACTAAAAGCATTGACAGAAGCATGCAAACTAGCAAAAGGAAAAGTAGCAAACATATTCACAGACTCGGCTATGCCCATGGGGTGTGTTATCTGTTTGCTGCTGTTTGGAAAAAAAGAGGTTTCAAACGAGCAGACGGCAGTCCAGTATTACATCAAGAACAGCTAAAAGAGCTGATTGCATCGATGATGCTGCCATCAAGACTGGCAGTGATCAAATGCAACGCACATCGTAAAGGTAATGATTTAGTCATTAAAGGGAACAACGCAGCAGATGAGGCAGCAAAACTAGCATCTAAGTGCCAGATGGCTATCTTGGCACCAGTGGTCACCTTGGAACCAATAGTGACACCAGAAGACATCATTTTGATGCAGCAGGAAGCAGGTGCGAGTGAGCACGCTCTCTGGGCGCAGAGAGGTGCGACAATGAGTGAAAGTGGTTTGTGGAGATCACAAAGTGGACATTTAGTTGCACCAGTAGCATTGTTGACAATGTTGGTCTCAGAAGCACATGGTTTGGATCACTGTGGTAGAGGGAAAGTGATGGAGAAGTTTAAAAAGCAAGGTTATTGGTCGCCTTACATGCATGCAATGGTGGATGAAATCTTGAGCCAATGTGAAATATGTGCAGAAAACAATGTACGAAAAGGCATAAAATCACCGATTGGTCACATTCCGGTCCCTGAGGGACCCTTTAAACATCTTGTGATAGATTATGTTGACATGATAAAGCCAGTGCAAGGAAAAAGATACATGTTGGTGGTGATCGATCGGTTCAGCCGATGGGTTGAAGCAGTCCCATCAAAGACATTGGGAGCTGAGACAGTGATTAAGTTTCTGACAAGAGAGGTGATTCCGAGATTTGGCATCCCATCAGAAATCAGTTCAGATAATGGTTCAGCGTTTATCCAAAAGGTGTTAAAAGGTGTTTTGTCAAAGCTAGGAATTAAACAACGCTTTGGAGCAGTCTACCACCCACAGAGTCAGGGTATTGTAGAAAGAATCAATGGGACTTTGAAAGCTAAGCTGAATAAAATCTGTGCTTCTACTAACCTAAACTGGGCTGATGCTTTGCCGCTTGCGCTAATGAGCTATCGCATGCAGATGCACCGCAGCACACATTTAACCCCGCATGAAATGCTAACAGGCAGAATGATGCCAGTGCCCGAATGGAGGCTTCCATTCAAATGCCCGGCACTTGAACAGCTACAAACAGAGTTGAAAGCATATATGGATCAACTAACTGCTATCCATAGAGCTATCTATCTGCAGGAAAAAGCCAGAAGTTCCAGTCGAACCAGGAGACCTGGTGTACGTGAAGGTGTTCAGACGTAAATGGAACAGCTCGAGATGGGACGGACCATTTGAGGTCAAACGAGCAACCGCAACCGCCGTCCAAGTAAAGGGGAGTGATACGTGGTATCATTTGACTCATTGTACTAAAGTACACGCCAGAGACACTGTGAAGACAGACATTGTGAAGCCAGACAATGGAAAAGACTGTGAACAGAAAGTTTGCAGCAATGAAACTGGTATTAATGACATTTCACCTGTGGATGTTGGCAGAGGTGGTGAACCTAACAACAGCGAGGCCGGAGATGAACTCTCACAGCCTGCAGACTGCACCACAGCATCAGCCAACGTCAGCTCAACCACGGGTGGAACGAGCAATGAGTAATGAGGGTGGAGACGATCGACATGCAACCATGAAATGTGGGACTTCGGTCTATAAAGGGAAATCCACCTTTGCAGGAAAAGATAAGTACAACACAACGTTAATGTTTTTGAACAAGTACACACCAGTGTTTTTTCCAGCTGAACTGAAGTTAATGACTCATCTAGGTCTTAAAGAACAGTTAAGAGAAAAAACAAAAAGGTTGCGTAAGAAAAGAGAGACCCATGCTGAATTCAAATGGAAAGCAACGGTAACCGATGCAGAATTTCGTACAAAATTAGATACTGAGTTTGAGGTGAACATTTATTACAATGATCAAAAATTGTGTGGAAAAAGTGTCAAAAAGGTATATACAGAATATGGGATAAATCAGTGCTCACTTATTCTGTACATAAAGGATGATGGTTTTGAGGTAGAAATAGAAATAGAATCCCACAGGGATCCTGAGGACAATTACAAATATAACTTAACAATGAAGAATCTACAAAACCACAATGTAGTATCAGGAAATGGTGATTTAGAACGAATAGGAAATAAGGAGTTAAGCGCTACAGTCCAAATGTTTAATGACCGAATTAGGATACATGTGGAGCCAGACAGTGATGAATATGACTTGGTTGAAAGAAACGTGATTATCTCTAGATTACTGCAAAAAGGTGACAGACGAAGGATGTGTAATTCTCATGCTAATGTAAGTCATCAATTATCAAGTCAAAATCAAGAAAACATTCATTGTAATATGACTGTTTGGAATGCAGATTGTGGATGGATTATTGAAGCAAATGTAATAGCTGTCCGGATTGACAAAACATACGAGTTGAAATTCAAAGACGTCACCTCGAATGGAAAAGTAGATTCAACTATATTATTTAACTTACCGAAAAAAGAGGCTTTACTAGAAGATGTAAATTGTTATCCCCCAACAACTTAGGGCTACTAGAACTACAGTAGAAGTGAAGAAAATGACTGACCCTAGTGGAAATGTGACTTTACCTACTTCAGTCACCAAATTAGGACTAAATAAATCGACAACTTTAACGGAAAAGACATTAACGGTCACATCAGCGTCTAAAATAAATTTAAATAGCACAATACAAATTTCAACAAATAATAGTGATATTACAGAGGTAAATACAAGTAAAATGGAAGTGCAACCTACAGAGGTTTCTAGAGACTTGGTCAACACAAAACCTCCGGTGATTCGACCTGAGAACATAACTGAACCTCCAACAACCGTTATAACTAAAACAAATCTACAGGCAATAGTTTCAAATACAATTAACACCACAAATGAAGTTTTAAAGTTGAGGTAACATCAGATCAGGACAACAACCTAATATCAGAATTCGCAGAACCAGATCCAAAACATTATGGATGCTCTGAAAAGGAAGGATGTGAAGATTTCTCTTAAGGTTTAGATAAATTTTATGAAAAACAAAATCCAAAAGTAGCTATGCCAAAAGCAATAAATAAATTACAGGATATTAAATGGCATGGAATCAGACCAAGGGGTGATCCTTTATGGCAAAGAGCCATACGTAATACATGGTATAGCTGGTCATGGTATACAGCAAGAGAGTTAACCAAAAATGATTGCTTAATCTGTACTGCTGCTCCGGGAGCAGTTCCTATGGTTATTCCAGAAAAATACACGTCAAAAGAATGTGCATTTGTACAACGTGAAAAAAGTAGGAATGGTGAGTTCACTTCTAGAGAAGATGCAGTGTCATTCTTTAAATTACCTATGTGTGGTTTGGGTTGCAGACTCTTATATGGTTCAAGAAATTCTCATCAATACTTAGAAAAGTGGAAGGGGTATAAATTAGAATCATTGTGTGCAGAATTTAACATTAGTACTACAGATAATGTTCCACCTACTGATTATGAAATAGATTATGACGCAGACTACGAATGTTTCGTCAGTGGAGGTTTTGAGGACAATGAAGGAATCAATGTAGGAAACACCACTGTAAAATGTAATGTAACTTGGGTGTTATCTTGGTTTAAGCATGCAAATGTAACACCAGTGTTTGCTACAAAGCCCGTTTGGTTTGAAAACCCAGATTTTATAGAAGAGGACTGTAAAAATATAACTATGACGATTCCCAAACTTTTCTTTTTAGGAGATCAAACGTATCCAGTGGCAGACAGTTACTGGATGTGTGGTGACGACATGCTAATGAACACCTTACCACTTAAGTGGGTAGGGCTCTGTGCATTAGTACGAATGAAGGTACCGCTAACTTTAGTGTATGAAGGGGTAAAAGAATTAGCTCAGATTGAAATAAGTAAAAATAGGTCTCGTCGGAGTCTAGACGATTATGGACTAAATTAAGTTTATTTAGATCTTATTGGTCAACCAAGAGGAATTCCAGATGAATTTAAAGCACAGCATGAAATTAAAGCAGGTTTGAGTCTATTTTACCTCAAATTACTATTAATAAAAATGTTGAATGGATAAATTACATTTACTATAATCAGCAAAGGATGATAAATTTCACGGTAGAAGGATTTATGGCACTGGGAGACCAATTACATGAAACAAGTAGAATGGCAATACAAAACAGAAAAGCCTTAGATTGGCTTTTAGCAATTAAGGGAGGTGTTTGTCACATGTTCGGTAATCAGTGCTGTACATACATTCCCATGAACACAGCTCCTAAAGGTTCGTTTAGGGCAGTAATGGTAAAACTTATGAAACTTAAAGAAGAAGTAAAAGAGAATGCTGGTAGAAACAACTGGTCGTGGAAAAGTCTGGAAGGAATTTTAGGGAAATGGGGCGCTTTAGCCGCTAAAACAAGACTAATTTTGGTGATAACGCTGATTGTAATCTTTTTGTTTGTGTGTTGTGTTGTGCCTATTTTGAAAAGGTGGATTGTGGGAACGATGTATAGATGGATGACATCAGGCAGCAGCCATCGAAAGGGCTGACATCCCGGCCGCCTGGACACGTCTATGGACTCACACGTATGCTACAGACTCATTCCAAATGGAAAGGAGTACCCGTGATCGAGACGGACTCTCTTGTTTTGCTACGTGTCCATGGACTCATTCAAACCAAGCACACGAACTGAAGACTGACTAATCCTATGAACCTTGTTTAAGTTACTCAATCTAAGATTAAATGAATAAAATATAATACAATAAAGCATTAGTAGATAAGGTAGCACAGGCGGCCGGTTAGTTTAATCTATCATAACATTATATTTTAACATTCGTTTCTGTTTAACCCTCCGTATCAGTATTATTAGCAAGATAATTTGCATATATATACATATAATCCATGTATTTCATATGTTTGATTGTAGGTTGTATATGGTACATTCTATTATGTTATGTTATATGATGTTTATGTACTCTTTTGAATGACAAGTGGTGGATTTCATTGCGAGTAGCATGGCTGATTTCCAACTGATGCCGGTCGACCTGGCTGGCGGATGCTCGATGGGGAACCGAGATCCATGGGAGAGTTTTTTCCCCTGAGAACAGTACATGAATAAGTGCCAACAACGGGGTTTTTCGCTTCCATATCAGCTGGATTGATGCCAATGTGAAAGCAATGACTATTTTGCATCTCTCTCTCTCTCTCTCTCTCTCTCTCTCTCTCTCTCTCTCTCTCTCTCTCTCTCTCTCTCTCTCTCTCTATTATTGAAATGTGTTATTGATTGTAATCTGCACTTATTACAAGTCATAGTTGATCGACACTTATGTGGACACCTTGATTACATTAGTATATTATCCATTGGTTGTGTAAGCAATTGCATTTCTAGATGTGTGTTATCATTACAGCTAAGCTTGATTAGTGTGGAGTCAGATTTTCTCTTTATACGATGTTTAGTCTATGTACTTTAGTATATAGAGGGTTCCTTAGGAGTGTTACGTAAGTAACGTAACAAGGGAGGATATGTAAGGTTTGGAAAACATCTGAAGTCTGTGTGTCCTGCCAGCGAGGCGAAGGGAGCAGAAGTCCAGAATATGACCAGGGCATGACATCCTATGTGACCCAAACAGAGGTCAACTGACAAGATAAGGTTGTCTGTTTTTCAACGTTTGTGGAACTGTTCCCAGAAATAAGACCAATGTCTGCCAAAGGAGGCTGGAAGCACGTGGACACTGCTGGGTCACGGCGCGGACCAATGGATGCACGTAGAATCTTATTTGTAACACACACCCATCTGTGTCATATAAAATCCATGTACACTATGTTGTGTCAGAACCCTAGCTCACACCCGTTCGTACGTGCTGAGAGGTAAAGCCTGAAATAAATGGGTTCCCAGTTGGCAAGCAGAAAGACCTTGTTTCCCATGTCATCATTCTTTTATATAGTTTAATAGTTAAAAATCCTCCACACGCTCAGCTATTTGTCACACCTGTCTGGACACTAATTAGTCTTTATTCCCGTCACCTGTCAGGCTCCCTTTATAAACTCACATCAGTTGTGTTCTCATCGCCGGTCCATAGTGCTCACTCCTGCTCAGTTTCTGCCAGAATCCTGTGTCAGCTCAGTTTTTTGTTCCAGTCAGCCAGAAGTCTTTTCTCCAACTTTGTTTTTGTTCAAGTCACTGCCTAAGTCCCAGCTCAGCTCTGTTCCAACTCAAGTTCTCAACTCCTGTTCACGACTCCTGGGTTCCGTTCTGCTCTCAAGTTCCAACTCCTGTTCTCAACTCCTGGTGAGCCGTTCTGGTCTCAAGTCCTCGGCTCTGATCTTCTGGTCTCAAGTCCTCGGCTCTGATCTTCTGGTCTCAAGTCCCCGGCTCTGATGTTCTGGTCTCAAGTCCTCGGCTCAGATGTTCTGGTCTCAAGTCCTCGGCTCAGATGTTCAGGTCTCTAGTCCTCGGCTCAGATGCTCCATCTATCCATCTCAAGTCTTCGGCTCCAGAGTTCCTCTCGGTCAGTCTCTCAACATGCCTCCTGCCGGCCAGCTTCTTCACCCTACACCTCCATCTGTTGTAAGACTCTGGGTTCCATCATCATCCATCTTCCACACTATTCAATAAACTCACTCCTAAGAACTAGCTCTGTGTGTGCATGCTGTGTCCGGGTTCATCCTAGAAAAATATCATAACATTATGGACCGGCCAAGGGATGAACCCGAGCACGCACAGAGCCTGGTGCAGAAGCTGGTAGGATCTGCCCCGCCTCCGGTTCATCTCGCCTGGGTCGCCGTGCGGCGACGCCTCGCCTCTGGTTTGGTCTCGCCTGGGTCGCAGTGTTGCGACACCTCGCCTCTGGTTCATCTCGCCTGGGTCGCCGTGCAGCGACACGTCGCCTCTAGTTCGTCTCGCCTGGGTTGCTGTGCTGCGATGCCCTGCCTATGACTCTGTTCCACGGGATCGCTCTCCGCAAGACCCGCCTCTGACGCTGCCCAGCTCTTAAAGACGGCGCTTTTAGTCCTCGCTGCCCAGCGTAAATATTGCCGCTGCCCAGCATATTAAGACATTGCTGCCCAGCGCCTTCTGGTTTCTGTTTTTGTTTGAGCTACTTAACATTCCTTAGTTTTACAGTATTTCAGTGCTCCTTAGATTTCTTAGAGTTTTTTAGGTTTGGTTTTGTTGTGTTCTAGTTCTGCTTTAGTTTCTAGTCTTGCTTTTTGTATATTTTTACTGTTTTAGAAGAATTGTTTCTGCCTTCTGTTCATTTGTTTAGGCTCAACCTTAGTTTTGGTTACTTAGGATTTTTTGGTGTTTTAGAGTTATTTTGGGGTTTTCTTTCTTTTGAGTATTTGAGTTTTTATTTAGCTTTTGTTTTTCCAGCTCGGTTCTATTGTTCTAGGTTAGCTTTTAGTCTTCCGAGTTTTGTTTTTGAGTTCCAGTTTTTACCTTAGACTTCCTGTTTTGCTTTGTGTTCTTATTTCTAGCTTTAGTTATCTAGCTTTTCATCAGTTTAGCTGTACCTGCCCTCATCTCCCTGTTCTGCTTTGTTTCATAGTTTTGCTTTAGCGTTTGGTTCCTTTCCTAGTTTACCAGTTTTGTTTTGATTTTTCAGTTTTAGACCCGTAGTTCCGGCTTTAGACCCTGTAGTTCCTATCCTAGTCCTGTAGTTCTAGTTTTAGACCTGTAGTTCCGTCAGACCTGTAGTTCCGTCAGACCTGTAGTCCCTGTCTTGACCCTGTAGTCCCTGTCTTGACCCTGTAGTCCTTGTCTAGCCCTGTAGTTCCGGTATTAGCATTGTAGTCTGTCAAGTTTTGTAGTTCTAGTCTTAGTTCTGTATTTGTTTTTATTAAGTTTTGTTTGTTTTATCCCCTTAGTGTCTATGTGTGTGGGTTCCTGCGCCGTCTGGGTTCCTGCGTCATCTGGGTCCCTGCGCTGTATGGGTTCCTGCGCTCTTAAAGGTCCCTGCGCTTTCTAAGGTCCCTACGCTTTACTTCTCCTGTTTTCTATGTTTTGTTTTTGCCCTGTTTAGGTTAGTCTAGTCCCCTCTAGCCTTCAGTAGTTTTTATTTTGTTTTGACTTCCCCTAGTGTCTCTGTTCTGTTCACCTAGCCCTCTTAGTTCTTGTTGTTCTCGGTGTTTAGGCGCCGCCAGAGCCCTCCGGCGCTTCCTAGTCGCCGGCTGAGCCCTCTGGTGCGCCAGCCTGTTGCTGCCCAGCGCATCCCCGGTTCCCCGGCGTGTTTTAGACGCCCTCTGTTCTCAGTTCCCCGGCGTGTTTAGACACCCTCTGTTCTCGGTTCCCCGGCGTGTTTAGACGCCCTCTGTTCTCGGTTCCTCAGCGTGTTTGGACGCCCTCTGTTCTCGGTTCCTCGGCGTGTTTGGACGCCCTCTGTTCTCGGTTCCCCGGCGTGTTTAGACGCCCTCTGTTCTCGGTTCCCCGGTGTGTTAGTACGCCCTCTGTTCTAGTTCCCTGGCGTTTTAGATGTTCCCGCTTCCCTCGCGCCCCGGTGTTTCCCTCACGCCCCGGCGTTCTCTTTCCTCGCTCCCCGGCGTTTCCCTCACGCCCCGGCGTTCTCTTCCCCAAGCCCCGGCGTTTCCCTCACGCCCCGGCGGGTTTCCCCTGGCGTTTCTGTACGCCAGTCGTGCTCCAGCGTGTGTTGTTGAGCCCTGGTGTTTTCAGTACGCCTGTTCTTCCCTCTGGCGTTGTCGTACGCCTGTTTCTTCCCTCTGGCATTGTCGTACGCCTGTTTCTTCCCTCTGGCGTTATCGTACGCCTGTTTCTTCCCTCTGGCGTTAGGTACGCCCGTTCCTTCCCCCTGGCGTTAGGTACGCCCGTTCCTTCCCCCTGGCGTTAGGTACGCCCGTTCCTTCCCCCTGGCGTTAGGTACGCCCGTTCCTTCCCCCTGGCGCTGTCGTGCGCCCGTTCTTCCCTTTGGCGCGGTCGTGCGCCCGTTCTTCCCTTTGGCGCTGTCGTGCGCCCGTCCCTTCTTTTTGCCGCTGTCGTGCGCCCGTCCCTTCCCTTTGGCGCTGTCGTGCGCCCGTCCCTTCCCTTTGGCGCTGTCGTGCGCCCGTCCCTTCTCTTTGGCGCTGTCGTGCGCCCGTCCCTTCCCTTTGGCGCTGTCGTGCACCCGTCCCTTCCCTTTGGCGCTGTCGTGCGCCCGTTCCTTCCCTCTGGCGTTTCCGTACGCCCGTTCCTTCCCTCTGGCGTTTCCGTACGCCCGTTCTTTCTCTCTGGCGTTTCCGTACACCCGTTCCTTCCCTCTGGCATTTCCGTACGCCCGTTCCTTCCCTCTGGCGTTTCCGTACGCCTGTTCTTCCCCCCTGGCGTTTCCGTACGCCCGTTCCTTCCCTTTGGCGCTGTCGTGCGCCCGTTCCTTCCCTCTGGCGTTTCCGTACACCCGTTCCTTCCCTCTGGCGTTTCCGTACGCCCGTTCTTCCCCCCTGGCGTTGGCGCACGCCTGTCTCCCTGGTGTTTCCTTTCGCCTGTTCCCCAGAATTCTCTGGACTTTCGGTTCCCCAGAGTTTTCTAGCCTCTTTGGTTCCTCCGTGCTTTTTGACCCCTGGTTTCCCTGTGTTCTCTAGCCCTTTGGTTCCCTAGTGTTCTCTAGCCCCTTGGTTCCTTGTGTTCTCTAGCCTTAGGTCCCCCGTGTTCTCTAGCATTAGGTCCCTTGTGTTCTCTAGTCTTAGGTCCTCCGTGTTCTTGACCTTTTGGTTCCCTGTATTCTCTGGTCCTTTGGTTCTCCGTGTTCGCTGGCCCTTTGGTCCCTCAGTTTTCAGTTTTGACTCTCCTGTTCACGACTCCTGGGTTCCGTTCTGCTCTCAAGTTCCAACTCCTGTTCTCAACTCCTGGTGAGCTGTTCTGGTCTCAAGTCCTCGGCTCTGATCTTCTGGTCTCAAGTCCTCGGCTCTGATGTTCTGGTCTCAAGTCCCCGGCTCTGATGTTCTGGTCTCAAGTCCTCGGCTCAGATGTTCTGGTCTCAAGTCCTCGGCTCAGATGCTCCATCCTGGTCTCAAGTCTTCGGCTCCAGAGTTCCTCCCGGTCAGTCTCTCAACACGCCTCCTGCCGGCCAGCTTCTGCACCCTACACCTCCATCTGTTGTAAGACTCTGGGTTCCATCATCATCCATCTTCCACACTATTCAATAAACTCACTCCTAAGAACTAGCTCTGTTTGTGCATGCTGTGTCCGGGTTCATCCTAGAAAAATATCATAACAACTTCAAAGTCTGCAGTTTTAAATGTGTTGAGACTCTCCACAATAGTGATTAAAAACTTAGGTCTTACCTCTAATGATGATTACTACAATTGGCAATAGATTCCTTCAAAAATAGTTTTGACATGATAAACTGAATATAGTTCATAAGAATCTTTCTTTTTTCTTCATGTTCTAAATGTTGATGATTCATTAATATGTCACCTTTCCTAATTTATGTCCTTGCATGCATGGATGGATAGATGGTTGGATGGATGGATGATTGGATGGATGTGAACTGTCCAGGGTGTAAAATATTTTTCCATATGAAAATGCCCAAGGGACTGTCTAGGTTCAGGCATGTTAATTTTTTTTACAAGGTAATAAACACTTTTTAGATGATACAACGTTTTTCTTAAATGATCCCTGCTCTCAGTAGCTGTCTGCTTAGCCTTTTAGAAGAATTCTTCCCTGATTCTCCAAACTGAAATAGCTCCACTATCAGACTGCTGATGAGTACTCTAAGAAACTTTACTTTAAAATGCCAAACTCTTTCCTTTAACTCGTTCAAGATTAAACAAGAGGACAGCACTACTCCTTAGGCGTTTCCAAACTATGTCCTTTGTGATTACTAATTTAGACCCTTCTTTATTTTACATGATTAAAAGCCACAAGGGAAAGGAACTAAGAAGTTGGACCACCCAGCTATGCAGCAACAAATCCATGGGATTTACAATAAGCGGCACAAATTACAGGACATGTATGATAGGTTCTCACTGTCTGGTGTCCACATGATGTCCACAGACATCTGCTGACATTTTTCAAAAACATAAATGACAAAGTGTATAGTTTTTGTAGGATGCAGATGAGCAAGGGAAAAAGTTCATAGATGAAAAAGAGGTCCAACCTTTAATTAAGCCAAGTAAGCGGAACACGGAGAATGCCTAGTCATCAGAGGTCAGAGGACACGTTCTGTGAGACACATTCTCACACTTCAGCAGGGCTTCCACTGTACTGGTGATGTTAAAAATATTCTAGTAATTATACAGTATCAAACCACACACCCCATGGGCAACTCCCTGCTTCCAGTGTTCTGTAATCTAACTCTTTGAACTGCAGCAGGATAGGCAAGTATCTTAAAATAAGTACAAGCTCTATAATCAAGGTAGACTCCACTCAAATAGTGCAGCAGTAGTCAGATACTCTGAATACAGTAAGTAGCATTTAAATCCAACAAAAATAGACACACTATAATGATATTTTACTGAACACACCCAGCCAGAAATCAGCTCATACCAAAGTGCCAGACGTCCTCCAGACATGGCTCCCAAATTTTAAACAGTGCAGTTTTGTTTGTGTTTTCTCACTTTAGGACTGTTAATTTGTAGATTTGGTTGCTTCCTGTCATTAGTCAGTTTTCTGTTTTATTATGATTTTAGTAGTATATTCCTGATTTTGTTAGATCCTTATTTAACTGCCTGCCCTGTCTGCAGTTCAGCTAGTCAGTTTATTTGGTCATATCTGATCATACACCATGTTTTCCTGTTAGGTTCTGTTTTCCTCCTGTCCCAGACATATCATTGCGCTCTCTCTCTCTCTCTCTCTCTCTCTCTCTCTCTCTCTCTCTCTCTCTCTCTCTCTCTCTCTCTCTCTCTCTCTCTCTCTCTCTCTCTCTCTCTCTCTCTCTCTCTACCTTCATATCCTTCTCCTGCGTTCCATGTCTGGTCCTTGTCTTCAACTTCGCCTGTAATTTTTTTGTTTTGGGATTCAATAAATCCTCAGTTGCAAGACAAGGTCTATATCTACAGCTGGTATCCTCTCAAGTATCAGCTCAGAATGTTGTTTCCTGGTTTTTAGGAAGTTTTAAAATAGAATAATTAAAGCCTTATTTTTATAGCACTTTCAAGATATAAAACAACAAAAAAATGGTTTCACAACAACCAACAATGAATTAAAACAAAGAAGAGAAATCCATTAATAGCAGACTTAAAAGGATGCTTCTGTTTTTTTTTTTTAAGAGACCACAGAGTTCATCAAACTCAGTTCTAAAGGAAGAGAGTTCCACAGTTTGGGGGCCACTGAACAGAAGGTTCTGTCTCATTTTGTTTTCAGCTTAGTATGGGGAACAATCAGCAGACCCTGGTCACAGGACATCAGGTACATATGGGTGCAGAAGCCCTCTGATGTAACTTGGTTCCTGTCAGTGAAGAGTCAGTAAAATCTTAAAATGTGCTTTAAAATAAATTGGAAGCCAGTGTAGTTGGATCAAGTTTGGAGTTACATGGAAAAACCTGGAGGACTGTCAGAAGCCTGGCAGTAGCATTTTGAACACTTACAACACATCTAGGGAAGTTTTGCTAAGACGAGTACACTGCATTGTAATAATCCAATCATGATGAAGGCATGAACAATTATTTCCAGTTCAGGCATAATAGACATAATGGAATTTAGTTTGAATTCTCCAGTGATAAAAAATCATGTTGTATTGTTTTCGACACTCACACATCTAACCATTCTAGTGGTGTTGTTTAGCCAAGAGTTCAGCTTTAACAGTTTGGCAGCTAGGGTTAAACCAGGAGCTAAGCCCCTCTGTGTCAGCTGTCACATTGGCCCTTCTTAGACTCCACAATGGAAGCACTGAAAAAATGGCATAGTAAATGAAAGTATTGAGAAAGTAATGTTCGGGCAAAAAATGCTTAATATCTCATAGTCAAAACATGCCTATAGTTTCAAATGTAATAGATAAAAATAACTCAAGGCTTTCTCTTAAATCCCAGATTATCCCCTATATGATGTCATGTACATCCGGTTATAATTGGATCAAGATCCATACAAAAAGAAAGAAACTCACAGGATTGTTGCTCCTTGGCCCGGCTGGATGTTTTCTGGGACTGACACCAGACAGTCACACCATCCTCCAAAAGCTTTAAGGTCCGTTGTTTCTGCCAGCGAGCTGAACGAACCTTCACCATGCTGGAACCCTGCAACATCTGCTTCACATCCTCATCATCCTGAACTCCTGGGAAGAAAATGGATGGAACAAGAAAGACATATGAGGACATGTAAACTGAGTATGTATGTACTTCCAGTTGTTGCAAGAGAGTGTGTACTTGTGGAATTGTTGGAATCACCTTAGTGAAGCTGTGAATACAGTGGTTTTAGTAGCAGTCTTTGTTGGCCTATGTATTTTTACAGATGAGCTAAAATGGGCAGGTATCTCCTAACATTGCAAGTCGTACTCTACATTTGGGGCAAACAGCAAACACTTAACAGGGGCTAACAGTCCAACTTTATTAATCTCTGATTTCACAATAATTAACTGTGTAAAATAAAAAACTGTTTCTATTATAAAAAGTTGTAACTACAATTGAATAATTATTTTCTTTTATGTTATCTGCTAATCTGGCAGACATCTGTGATGGAACTAAGTATTTTCCGTTCTGGGGTTTTCTGTTCTGTAGCTTGTGCACCCCCTAGTGGTTTATTTGTGCATTTTATTTCCAAGAGCTTTCACAAGTTGGAAAATGGCATTGTCTGCAAGTAATACCGTTTTTTTTTTTTATCTTTGAAGCGCCCTGCGATGGACTGGCAACTTGTCCAGGGTGTACCCCGCCTCTCGCCCATTGACAGCTGGAGATAGGCACCAGCACCCCTAGCAACCCCAATAGGGATAAGCGTGGAGGAAAATGGATGAATGGATCTTTGAAGCAACTTTTGAGCATTACTATTTGTTTTGGAAAAGTTGTATATTTTGTGATTGACATTGAATTTGAATGAGTATAAAACTTAAGCTAGTAATGGTTGATTTAAGTCATAAGCCATGTGGTTTCTGTGAAATTCTGATTTTAAATGCATCAAAATCAGTTAAATTTCACTTTATGTTTATCTGAGGAGTCATTTTGTAAATTCATAGGGTGTTGATGTTTAGTGGATACGTGGCTTTTCTGTATTATATTGTATACTGATGCAACATTTATTGGTTTATTTCTGTTTTGCCAACAGTTTCACACTTTATCCTTATTAAATCATCCAACTCAACACATCAGCCTGTTCCTTTGATTTTGATTAGGAGAGGATTTAGCTGTCTGTATAGCTAAATCTACGTTCAAGAGGACAACACTTACTGAGGACAGAACACCTAATATTAAATTGTCGATTGTTATACTACAGTCCATATTTTCTCAACAAGCTCAGGGTTCTTGCCAGTGCATTTCAGCGTAACGGCATTATGGTCAGTATGACACGAATGTTTGAGACCAACATAGAAAGGTCAGTAAAGTTCTAGAACGTGCATCAGCACAGCTATAAACCTCCTAGACAACAAAAGCTAATACTAGCTGTTATTAGCTTGATGCTGAAAAAAATCCTGGTAAGGACCTGAAGCTTTTGCTAAATGCTTTAATTTGTTCCTTCATTCCATGAAAAACATCATCCCTAATGTCACAGAGTTTTGTCAGGGTTGAGTTTTGACTTAGCCTTTTGTTTACTATTAGTTTTCAGTTTTTCCTCGTTTGGGTTTTAGTTATGATTTGACTTTATTTTCTGTTAGTTTTCAACTCCTCCTTCCCCTCACTTAGCTTTCCCTTCACTCCCTCTGCAGTCAGTCACACCTGTTAGTCATTAATCAGTCAGACTCATTTCACCTGCCAGCCTCACTACTTAAGTTAAGCCTCCCTATGTTGTCACTCCTCTGCCAGTTCGTCACCATGCAACACCTACTCCTCGCCTGTCTGCCTGGTTTGCTCCTTCTGACCGTTTGTCTCCTGCCTCAGTGTTACGTTATTAATCTCTGCTTGCTACTGGATCCACCTGTCTCTCCTCTGCATCTCAGGCTGAGCTACTAGTCCGTTGTGACTCGACCTGCAAGTATTCACCCTGATCAGCTGCTATCCTGCTGTGGTTCTGGTCCTCAAGTATCCACCCTGACCTGCTGCTAATCCTGCTGTTACTCTGGCCGTCAAGAACACACTCTCTGCCGTGCTGTGGATTCTACTGCCGTGCTCTGGTTCCCTCTATGCTGTGCTGAGGAACCTGCTTCTGTGCTCTGGCTCGCTCCCTGCCGTGATGTGGATTCTACTGCCGTGCTCTGGTTCCCTCTCTGCCGTGCATAGGAACCTGCTGCCATACTTGGGGCTCCAAGAACTCTCTCTCTCCAGGCCGTCAGCTCCTGCCCTCATCTACACCCCTGTTCCTGTGCAGTCCTGCCTCCCTGGTTACGTCATCCACCATTCCATCAACTTTTCAATAAAAACTCTCAATTTTAGTCCCGTGTGTTGTGGTTCTGGGTTCATCCATAAACAAATCGTGACAAGTTGTGTATATGTAAACAAGAATTTTCAAGAGCACTCCGTCCGTCCGTCCGTCCGTCCGTTTTCTTCCACTTATCTGGGGTCGGGTCGCGGGGGTAGCAGCTTCAGTAGGGAGGCCCAGACGTCCCTCTCCCCGGCCACTTGGGCCAGCTCCTCCGGGGGAATCCCAAGGCGTTCCCAGGCCAGCCGAGAGACATAGTCCCTCCAGCGTGTCCTCGGTCTTCCCCTGGGCCTCCTCCCGGTGGGACGTGCCTGGAACACCTCACCAGGGAGGCGTCCACGAGGCATCCTAACCAGATGCCCGAGCCACCTCAACTGGCTCCTCTCGACGTGGAGGAGCAGCGGCTCTACTCTGAGTCCTCCCCGGATGACTGAGCTCCTCACCCTATCTCTAAGGGAGAGCCCAGACACACTACGGAGAAAACTCATTTCGGCCGCTTGTATCTGGGATCTCGTTCTTTCGGTCACGACCCAAAGTTTGTGACCATAGATGAGGGTAGGAACGTAGATCGACCGGTAAATCAAGAGCTTCGCCTTTTGGCTCAGCTCTCTCTTCACCACAACGGATCGGTGCAGCGCCCGCTTCACAGCAGACGCCGCACCAATCCGCCTGTCGAACTCCCGCTCCATTTTCCCCTCATTCGTGAACAAGACCCCTAGATACTTGAACTCCTCCACTAGGGGCAGCACATCCTCCCCAACCCGGAGAAGGCACTCTACCCTTTTCCGGTTCAAGACCATGGTCTCGGATTTGGAGGCACTGATTTTCATCCCGGCCGCTTCGCACTCGGCTGCGAACCGCTCTAGTGAGAGCTGTAGATCACGCCCTGATGAAGCCAATAGGACCACGTCATCCGCGAATAGCAGAGACTCAATCCTAAGGCCACCAAAACGGATCCCCTCAACACCTTGGTTGCGCCTAGAAATTCTGTCCATAAAAGTTATGAACAGAATCAGTGACAAAGGGCAACCTTGGCGGAGTCCAACTCTCACTGGAAACGAGTCCGACTTACTGCCGGCAATGCGGACCAGACTCTGACACCGGTCGTACAGAGACCTGACAGCCCTTATTAAAGGGCCCGGTACTCCATACTCCCGGAGTATCCCCCACAGGATCCCTCGGGGGACAAGGTCGAATGCCTTCTCCAGATCCACAAAGCACATGTAGACTGGTTGGACACACTCCCATGCCCCCTCCAGGATCCTGCTGAGGGTGTAGAGCTGATCCAGTGTTCCACGGCCAGGACGAAAACCACACTGCTCTTCCTGAATCCGAGATTCGACTATCTGACAGACCCTTCTTTCCAGAACCCCTGAATAGACCTTACCATGGAGGCTTAAGAGTGTGATTCCTCTGTAGTTGGAACACACCCTCCGGTCCCCCTTTTTAAATAGGGGGACCACCACCCCAGTATGCCAATCCAGGGGAACTGCCCCCGATGTCCACGCAATGCTGCAGAGCCGCGTTAACCAACACAGCCCCACAACATCCAGAGCCTTAAGGTACTCAGGGCAAATCTCATCCACCCCCGGAGCCTTGCCACCGAGGAGCTTTTTAACAACCTCGGCAACCTCAGCACCAGAGATGGGAGAACCTGACCCAGAGTCCTCAGGCTCTGCTTCCGCAATGGAAGACATGTTGGTGGGATTAAGGAGGTCTTCGAAGTATTCCGCCCACCGACGTATGACGTCCCGAGTCGAGGTCAGCAGCACACCACCCCCACTATAAACAGTGTTGGTACCGCACTGCTTCCCCCTCCTGAGACGCCGGATAGTGGACCAGAATCGCTTCGAAGCCGTACGGAAGTCTTTCTCCATGGCCTCTCCGAACTCTTCCCACGCCTGAGTTTGTGCCTCGGCGACCAGCCGAGCCGCCTGCCGCTTCGACTGCCGGTACACATCAGCTGCTTCCGGAGTCCCACAGGCCAATAAAGCCTGATAGGACTCCTTCTTCAGCTTGACGGCTTCCCTCACCGCTGGTGTCCACCAGCGTGTTCGAGGGTTGCCGCCGCGATATGCACCGACAACCTTGTGGCCACAGCTCCGACTAGCCGCCTCAACAATAGAGGCGCGGAACATGGTCCATTCAGACTCAATGTCCCCCGGCTCCCTCGGGACATGTTCAAAGTTCTCCCGGAGGTGGGAGTTAAAGCTCCGTCTCAAAGGGGACTCTGCCAGACGTTCCCAGCAAACCCTCACAATACATTTGGGCCTACCAGGTCTGACCGGCTTCCTCCCCCACCATCGGAGCCAACTCACCACCAGGTAGTGGTCGGTGGAGAGCTACGCCCCTCTCTTCACCCAAGTGTCCAAGACATGCGGCCGCAGATCGGATGAAACGACAACAAAGTCGATCATTGAACTGCGGCCTAGGGTTTCCTGGTGCCAAGAGCACACGTGGACACCTTATGCTTGAACATGGTGTTTGTGATGGACAATCCATGACGATCACAGAAGTCCAACACCAGAACACCACTCGAGTTCAGATCAGGTGGGCAAATCCTCCCAACCACACCCCTCCAGGTCCCACTGTCATTGCCCACGTGAGCGTTGAAGTCCCCCAGCAAAACGAGGGAGTCCCCAGGAGGGGCACTCTCCAGTACCCTTTCCAAGGACTCCAAATAGGGTGGGTAATCTGAACTGCCGTTTGGTGCATAAGCACAAACAACAGTCAGAACCCGTCCCCCCACACGAATGCGGAGGGAGGCCACCCTCTCGTTCACCGGGGAGAACCCCAACGTGCAGGCGGCTTAAAGCCCCTGCACAGCATAGCTCCTAGGATCATTGGGACAGATCCTAGGATCATTGGGACCAAGATCAAGAGCACTCATAGGCATTAAATGTCAAGATCTCGGCACTGAGGTCTGGTTTGATCACCTATGCCACACACCTGTTTAACTCCGCCCTGTTTTTCATTACCGCTCACCAGTTCCACCTGCTTAGAACAGTATAAATTCACTATCCAAACCAGACAGCAGTGCCAGATTATTTTCAAGCCTTTGGTGCGATATTTTCCAGCGTTCTTACTTTTTCTGATTTCCTGATCCCGACCAGTTCCGTCTATCGACCACAGAGCCTGCCTGTCCTCTTACATTCTGTCTGCCTGATTGTGGACCGTACCTTGGAGCTGTGACCTGACCACGCCTTGGATTATCCTCTGGCGCCTCTTCGGATTTCTGACAACCCGGCTCTGACCTTGGACCACATCCCCGACATCGATTCTGGATTATCCTTTTTTGATCATCCTGCTACCTTTTCCCTCCACGGTTCCGACCATCCGCCTGTCCGATGACTGCCGACGCACCAGCGTCCGGGACACCCAGAGCGGTCACCGCCGCGCAGCGTAAACAGCCAGACGGCTGGGATTTGACATCGGACTCCGGAGCAAGTCTGGACATTGAGCTGAGGTTAGTGACCGTCACGTTTCTGAACAATCATCTCCTGATAGATGTGGTCACTAACCTACTGTCTCTGTCCTCAGTCTTCCTGCCGCTGACGTTGGCGTTGGATTGCCCCGTTTCAGTTCAATAAACTTTTTCGTTACTTACTGTTTGTCTGGTTTGAACACTGATTCCATCTAGTTCCGATCCTTACATTAAAAGGTTTTGGCCGTGCTTAGAAACATACTCACAAATGATTTCCTGAATTCAAGAAGTAAAAAACAAGTCAAACCCTCTGTGATAGCTTCAACACATTGTATCACTGTCAGTGACTCACTACTTGCAAAGAAAATGGCAAAAATAAGAGTTTTTTCTATTTTAAAAACGTTTTATCACAATACATTTGTATGTTTTATTGTTGCTGCAGGTCCCTTCCCGTCATCAATATCAAAAAAGCATTTATAATTACACATTGTACCCATCATGCATTGCCAAATATATTATAGATATGCAGAGCCTAAAGACATGATGACACTTGCAATCATGAATAAAATTGTGCAACTCTAATGTATACTACTCTATTTTGCTTGGTATTACCCCCGATTGTCATTGACAAGCTTAATAAAATGATGTTGCATTGTGAAAAACAGAAAATGGGGAGACAGCATGGCCAGCATAGATTGTATGACAGTAGGAAATCGGATTGAAGTCTTAATTCCCCAGTCAGTGTCCAGGTAGTCTCATCATTTCAGCCTCTGAGTGTATATACAGCTCTAAATCTGGTAGCAGCATTCAGACAATGACTGATTCCAGGACCTAATTCTCTGTTGTGAGTCCAAAGGATTATTACTATAGCGATTGTCTTTGAACAGGAAAGAACTCAGGTGTCTGAACAGACAAACTGCAACATGCTAAAGATGTTGTGTACCTTCTTTGCCTACAGATTACAGTAAAGCGGGCATGACGATTTGAAGCGCACTCACTCTAAATTACACAAAGAGTATTGGTGGCTTTGTCAGAATGTGTTTTAACCAGCAAGATAATGACAGCTCATCACTTTTCTCAGTAGCACTGATTGGGAAGGGAGCTGCAGGTCCATATATTATAAAGCTTAGTTTGGCTTGAAATTTGTTGCAGCTTTAGTAACAGTCCAATAATATTGGTCTTAGCCCTGTTTCACTTCCTGTGTAATAACATGATTTTAACTGCAGTTCCTTGCACACTTCTGTAGCATTCAGTAGTGTTATGATTTGGGTTTTTGTTTGGTTTGCCTTTGGACTTCTCTTCAGTCGGTCACCTCTCAGCCACCAGCCACTATCCTGTCAGCAATTAGTCCACATCTACTCCACCTGCTGCCATTAATTAGATTAAACTCTGGTCACCTGTTCACCCTGCCGGACCGTCTCGTCTCGTCTCTCACATCACTTCGCTACTCATGTTGGATCGGCCTGTGCGACGTTCCCTGCTCTACCAGATCTTGTGTGCTCAGCCAGCAGGACTCTTCAGCTAAGTTGTCTGTGTCTGTGTGATGCAGTTCTGCTGGTTTCTCTGGTTGCTCTGCCCGTTCTGGTGGTTCCCTGGTCTACACCGCCTGCTCTGGTCTCCTGTTCATCCCTGCCTGCCTGCTCCTTCAACTAAGATTCATCTGGCGAATCTGGTTCTGTTTGTCTGCCTCACCCGGCGGACAAACAGAACCAGATTCTCTGTGTCCGGCTGACTATCGGGTTCACCAGCTGAAAACATTACATCGTAGTATTCTTGAAAAAAACATACTTTCTCTTGTCAGGAGGAAATTGCACTAGTCTCAAACTCTAAAGCTGTTCTGAATGTATTTGAATGATCAATTGATCTTGAAAGGTAGGACATTTAAAAATAGCCCCTAAATCAATTAAAATCAGACAATATGCGCCCAGAATAGCACTACATTTTTCACATGGTGTCCACCTCAAACCTCCTGCCACCAATTTTGTCAAAAAAGCACGTTTTACACCAAAGCAGCAGCATTAAACATATGCAACTGTTTTAACAGCATCTTTTCTCAACATACAAATGGGTATTTTTCCAAAGTCAAAGAAATGGAGAGGTGGATGGATTAGACATGGAGAAACATACTTTGTCTGCAGAGCTACTCTCAAAATCAGACTAAAGAGAAGGGACTTCATTGTCTCATTAGTTTTGAGAATTAACAAGGAAACTCCTGTTTAATTAGGCCAGCGAAAAACATATCAAGAGCAAATAATGAACATATAAAATCACAAAAAATAAGCATTATACAAAAAGCAAATGTGTAAAAGTTATAAACCACCTCCAATGAGAGTTTTCTCTCCGAAGTCCTTTCAAAGTTTTACTTTGGAACTTGGTTGTTCTTTCTCTCTTTTTTTCATCACGTCCTCATGCCTGATCATAGCAGCATGATATGTAGAATGTGTTTAATGAACCAGCAAACAAGCAGCATGGACCTGATATACTGTAAATACGGGGGGAAATTCTAGCAAAGACCTGACAGAAGACAAGAGAAACTTCATTTTTCAGCGGATCCCAAATCTGGGAGCAAGGTTTCTTTCTGTGACAGACAGCTGGAGGTTTTGATGCTGCAATGTCTCATAGGTCAAAGTTTACTGCTGAACAAGCCACAGGCCTACATCAAAAATAAATAGAAATAAAAAAGAAGGAGAAAAAAATTAAGAGGTTTAAAGTGTCCAATTTGGTTGACAAAAGTAGGAAGAGTAAGAATATTTATGTAGATGAGCAGAAGATAGGTTTAGTAAGAAACTGAGTGGACACAGATTCTCTAAATTTGGGAGGAACCTTTATCAGAGGAACAAGCACTAACTTTTTTCCTATTTAGCAAACATTTAGAGCAGGGGTGTCAAACATACGGCCCACGGGCCGGATCCGGCCCGCCGAACAATTTAGTCTGCTAAATGCATTATCATTATTCAAAAAAAAAAAATAATAATAATTTTTTTTTTTCCTCCAGTGTCCTGTCTGGCAATGTGGCAATAAGAATTGTTGTCTTAATGCCAAAAAGAGCTCATCAGATTTGACTCTCACAAGTGGAGCAGTACTGCTTTTGCCATAGTGCTCCGCTTGATTTATGAATGTGAATAGTTTTATTATGATTCATGCGGGGAATATCTCAAATGATATGGACACTATAATGGGAAAGTAATGAAGAACAAGAAGGAAAAAAGAAAAGGTGAAAGAAAGAGGAGATAAAAGGAAGAGAATGATAAAACAATTATTGAAAAAAACATGTACTTCGTTTAATTGAAAATCTGCAGTTCCTATATTGTCCACGAGGGGCGCTGTGTTTTAATCAGCAGATGGTAGCACTGAGCTTCAGATGTGGAAAATTGATTTTAAATCATTTCTTAATTTTTATCTGTTTGATGTATTTTGTCATGCAGGACAGTGTTTTTAAGTTCCAAAAAAGTGAATAAATGTTTTTCAACATTGTACAATCACTGTGATCAGTTCTTGTAAATGTTTAACTGAGTAAAAGTATTGTTAAAATTGCACATACTTTTCTTAAAAACACTGAGGTTATTCATAATATATTGTGTAAAAGTGAAATGGATTTAATATAAAAATCAACAAGTCCACTTTTATTAGTTCTATTTAATCTTGCAATGAGTTTACTCGTGTGGCCCTCTTGAGATCAGATTAAGCTGTATGCGGCCCCTAAACCAAAATGAGTTTGACACCCCTGATTTAGAGTTTACTCAGTTCTAATATTTTTCTTACTTAACTGCGATTAAAAACATAAACGTTAAAACACTTACTCAAGAAAAAGCGGCCAAAACGGGTACACGTCTTTTTAATTGCTGTAATATATGAAATAAATAAAAACATTGATGCTGCTGTCCTCAGAAGCCTCCAGCTGCGTGGTCGGGGACTGTAACAACGTCTCACTCCATCAGTAATCACTTCTACTACAGTTTGCTGGTGAAGATTCTCAGTCATCCAGGTCATTGTGATTCCAAAAAAAGTAAAAAACAAAACAACTGGACTTGTTTTCCGAAGTTTGAAGACGTTTCGCTTCCTATCTTTCTCAATTCAAAAAGTCTGGAGTAATGTGGAGCATCAAGCTTTATACTACTACCCAACAAAGGCATTGTGATGGCTTAGATAACATGCAAATTCAACAGAAACAGGATTCTACTCCAGTTGGCTTTGAACGGAACATTTGACCAGGTTTCCTGCCGTCTGTCGGCAGCCTTGATCCTGACTGCAGAGCTGTGATTGGCTCTCGGTCTCTACCGTGGACCACAACGGGACAACATAACGGTCTTTGGTTCTGGTAAATGCCCTTAGATTTCTGGGCCAGGTCTTTCCAGCTGACCGTGCAAAGAGGAAAACACTCACCCAGATTCCTTAGAGGATCGATGGCCTTTATTTGGGACGCCCCGGCTCGGTTCTTCTTCTGTTTGCTGCCCAGCATGATATGCAAAAGCTCTAGGCGCGCCGTCTATGCGCGCCGCAGGATGGACGGTGACAGGACGCTCCTCATGATTTTGTCCTGCTCAGGGGTCTTAGAGCCCCACTTCTTCACAATGACGTCACCGGCATCCATCTAGCGTCAGAGCCGACTAAGCCTTCCCAAGGAGATTTTCAAAATAAAAGTTTGGTGTATATGGACCTTTTTTTATAGAGCATAATTAAAGACAGAAACAGAGTATTTGTATGTATAAAGCAGAGGTGGAGGAAAGATATCGGAGAAAACATTATTTTAATGAAAAATAACGTTCTGTTGTGAACTTATTTGAGCAGCCAATATTAACTAGCTGAGACACAAGCAGGTGGTGCTGATGACCTGTTTTTCCAATACTTAGGAAAGCTTAAGAAAACTGTTCATAACATTACTGCGCCACATTGCACCGCAGAAATACTCTGATGATTCCGTTTTGAAAATAGACATTCGTTATTGATCATCTAATTAAGTAAATAGTAAGATTTAGCATCTTTCTCAGGCAACAGTCACCTAGTGCTTCACAGTAAAACACAGTTTAAAACAATTAAAATAACATGAAGTCAAACCTGTTACACCAGGAGGCTTAAACAATGAGCCAGAGGATATTACTCTAACAATAATCTATGAATAAAATAAAGCACTTCATTTCAAATCCCTTTATGTAAAAAGAGAACTCATGGAGGACTCATGGAAAGACTGGACACTAACACAACTCTGGCCACAAATAAATAGCACGCTACAAAATGTTAGGTTAAAATGACAACCAATCAACACGCCATGGGAGAGAGCAACATGCAACATGCCAAGAAATCCCAGCATGCTGCTGATGCTAATGGGGATCTAAAAACAATAAATAAACTAGAACTGCAAGCAGTTATTAACGGGTTCCAAGCCCACCCATGCCCCGCACCTTTGAGCAGGTGGAGCAGCTGGTGGGCCGGTGCAGAGACGACAGCCTGATCCTGAACGTGGAGAAAACGAAGGAGATCATCATCGACTTCAGGAAGAACCGGCCTCGCCACGCTCCACTTATCAACAGCTCAGCTGTGGAGGTGGTCAGCAGCACCAAATTCCTCGGGGTGCACATCACAGACAACCTCAGCTGGTCTGTGAACACCATGTCACTGGCGAAGAGGGCGCAGAAGCGCTTGCACTTACTGCAAGCGCTTAGGATGAAGAGAGCCCACCTGTCCCCGCCCATCCTCACGACCTTCTACAGAAGCACCATAGAGAGCATTATGACCAGCTGTCTCTCTGTGTGGTGTGGAGGCTGCAGCGCCTCTGACTGGAGAAACGTAAGGAGAGTGGTGAGGACAGCAGAAGGGATCATCGGGGCTCCCCTACCCTCCATTAAAGACATTTCATCCCAGCACTGCATGTCCCGAGGTCTGCTGGTTCCTAGAGTCTTTAAAAGTAGAATAGGAGGCAGATCCTTTAGCTATCAGGCTCCTCTCCTGTGGAACCAACTCCTAGTTTTGGTCTGTCAGGCAGACACCCTGTCTACTTTTAAGACTAGTCTTAAAACTTTCCCTTTTGACAAAGCTTATAATTAGAGTGGCTTATGTTACCATGAGCTACCTCTATAGTTATGCTTCTATAGGCTTAGGCTACTGGAGGACATCAGGGTCTATTGTTCTCACTGCTGAGTTGTCCTACTGTTACCCCAGTTTTGTGTTGCTTGTCATTATTTCTGCTTTTAATTTTTTGTCCTCTCTCTTTTTTTCTTCATAGTAGGTACATCTGGTCTGGCATTCTGTTAGCTGTGATATCATCCAGAGAAGACAGATCACCCGCTATTACCATCTAATGTAGAGCAGATTACTGGATCAATGTGTGCTTCTGTTGTCATGATTTGGGTTTGGTTATGGGTTTTTGTTTGTTATTTGATTAATTACTTTACTCTCCTGCCTTAAGTTCAGTTTCTATTTTTGGTTCTGTCTTAGTGTTTGATTTTGTTTTAGGTTATAAGTTTATCCGGTCTGCTCAGACCATTTCTGTCACCAGTCTAAACTCAGTTCACCTGCCAGCATTCTTTTGTCTTCCTGTCACTCCCCTTCACCAGTCACCATCCAATCGGCTTCAGTTTTACTCCCAAGCACTTCCCTGTTCCCGATTAGCTCCACCCATGTCACTAATTAGTTTCACTCCATTCACCTGATCACTCCCTTACTTATACCTGCCTCTGCCCCCTGCAATCTGCCACATCATTGTTTGTCTTTCCAATCCCTATCGGTGAGTCTTGTCCAGCATTCCCTGTTCCACGTTTGTTTGCCTGTTTAACTGACCACTGCTTGAGTTTATTCTGCCCGCCTGTTTCCTGATCAGACTTATCTTTGGATTTTTGAGTTAGCCTGTCCTCTGTTTTGTAGATAGTTTCATCTGTGACTGCTTTTTGTTATTGGACACATTCTTCCCCTTTTTGGCCTGGTACCCGTTTTTGTTTTTGCATTTTTGTAAATAAATGTTCTTTAACCTAACCTCTGCTTGTCTGGTTGAATACTGGGTCCATCTGTCTCTGGTTCGTGACAGAATGATGTGGCCATAACCAGACCCATCGCCAGACAAGTACGTTGTTTTTTTGTTTTTGTTTTTTTTTTGTCCTCTCCTCTTTTTCTTTTTTCTCTCCCACCATGAACCCGACACCGAGTTTGCGATCTGGACTTAAGATTATGATGGACACTTGGGCTTTGTTTGGGACAAGAGAGGATGTCAGGCGCTTACCTGAAGTCGTCTTGGGAGCCTCGTTTGAGGGTTCCAGGCTGGCGATTTGTCCCCCTGGTGTTGGTCCCAGACGCCACATCCAAGGGAGGAGCGCTCTGCCGCAGCCGTACCGCCGCCGCAAACGCCGGCGAGCGGTTGCTCTGGCTGACTCCTCGGCTCCTGTCCCTGAGGGGTCGCCGCCAGCGGGCGACGTGAAGACCCAGGAGGGTCCGCCTCCGCTCGGCGACGAGGAGGGAGATTTGGAAGGTCCGCCTCCGATCGAGTCCCGTGAGGGGGTCCTGGAGGACCCGCCCTCAATCTCAGCCCCGGTGCCTGCTCCCCGCAGCTCAAAGACTCAGTGTCCGGTGCCTGCTCCCCGCAGCTCAAAGACTCAGTGTCCGGTGCCAGCTCCTCGTAGCTTTAACGCACTGTCTCCAGTGCCAGCTCCTCGTAGCTTTAACGCACTGTCTCCAGTGCCAGCTCCTCGTAGCTTTAACGCACTGTCTCCAGTGCCAGCTCCTCGTAGCTTTAACGCACTGTCTCCAGTGCCAGCTCCTCGTAGCTTTAACGCACTGTCTCCAGTGCCAGCTCCTCGTAGCTTTAACGCACTGTCTCCAGTGCCAGCTCCTCGTAGCTTTAACGCACTGTCTCCAGTGCCAGCTCCTCGTAGCTTTAACGCACTGTCTCCAGTGCCAGCTCTTCGCAGCTTTAAAACACTGTCGCCCGAAACCTGTAGCCAGGCCCTGCCCGAAGCCTGTAGCCAGGCCCTGCCCGAAGCCTGTAGCCAGGCCCTGCCCGAAGCCTGTAGCCAGGCCCTGCCCGAAGCCTGTAGCCAGGCCCTGCCCGAAGCCTGTAGCCAGGCCCTGCCCGAAGCCTGTAGCCAGGCCCTGCCCGAAGCCTGTAGCCAGGCCCAGCCCGAAGCCTGTAGCCAGGCCCAGCCCGAAGCCTGTAGCCAGGCCCAGCCCGAAGCCTGTAGCCAGGCCCAGCCCGAAGCCTGTAGCCAGGCCCAGCCCGAAGCCTGTAGCCAGGCCCAGCCCGAAGCCTGTAGCCAGGCCCAGCCCGAAGCCTGTAGCCAGGCCCAGCCCGAAGCCTGTAGCCAGGCCCAGCCCGAAGCCTGTAGCCAGGCCCAGCCCGAAGCCTGTAGCCAGGCCCAGCCCGAAGCCTGTAGCCAGGCCCAGCCCGAAGCCTGTAGCCAGGCCCAGCCCGAAGCCTGTAGCCAGGCGCCCCCTTTAGTCGCCTGTAGCCAGGCGCCCCCTGTAGCCTGTAGTGCGGCGCCGTCCCCAACCTTTAGTCCGGCGCCAGTTTCTGTTTTCTCCCTCTCCAGGCGTTGGGCTCTGAGGTTCCTGGTCCGCCAACGGCCTCCTGAAGACCTGACACGCCGGGGCCGTGCTCCGGGACGCCCGCCGGAGAACCTGACACGCCGGGGCCGTGCTCCGGGACGCCCGCCGGAGAACCTGACACGCCGGGGCCGTGCTCCGGGACGCCCGCCGGAGAACCTGACACGCCGGGGCCGTGCTCCGGGACGCCCGCCGGAGAACCTGACACGCCGGGGCCGTGCTCCGGGACGTCCGCCGGAGAACCTGACACGCCGGGGCCGTGCTCCGGGACGTCCGCCGGAGAACCTGACACGCCGGGGCCGTCCTCCGGGACGTCCGCCGGAGAACCTGACACGCCGGGGCCGTCCTCCAGGACGTCCGCCAGACTTTTTGTTCCTAGAGACTTTTTTTTTAAACATTTTCGGTTTGTTTTTCACCCGTGCGCCCTGTTGGGTTTGTTTTTTTGTTCTTGGTTTGTGTTTGGACATTTGTTTGATTCTGTCCCTCCGACCTGAAACCCCCTCCACCCGCCCGGTCCAGTCTGTTTTCTTTTTCATTAAGGTCGTCTGGAATCCGCCCTTGAGGGAGGGGCTCTGTCATGATTTGGGTTTGGTTATGGGTTTTTGTTTGTTATTTGATTAATTACTTTACTCTCCTGCCTTAAGTTCAGTTTCTATTTTTGGTTCTGTCTTAGTGTTTGATTTTGTTTTAGGTTATAAGTTTATCCGGTCTGCTCAGACCATTTCTGTCACCAGTCTAAACTCAGTTCACCTGCCAGCATTCTTTTGTCTTCCTGTCACTCCCCTTCACCAGTCACCATCCAATCGGCTTCAGTTTTACTCCCAAGCACTTCCCTGTTCCCGATTAGCTCCACCCATGTCACTAATTAGTTTCACTCCATTCACCTGATCACTCCCTTACTTATACCTGCCTCTGCCCCCTGCAATCTGCCACATCATTGTTTGTCTTTCCAATCCCTATCGGTGAGTCTTGTCCAGCATTCCCTGTTCCACGTTTGTTTGCCTGTTTAACTGACCACTGCTTGAGTTTATTCTGCCCGCCTGTTTCCTGATCAGACTTATCTTTGGATTTTTGAGTTAGCCTGTCCTCTGTTTTGTAGATAGTTTCATCTGTGACTGCTTTTTGTTATTGGACACATTCTTCCCCTTTTTGGCCTGGTACCCGTTTTTGTTTTTGCATTTTTGTAAATAAATGTTCTTTAACCTAACCTCTGCTTGTCTGGTTGAATACTGGGTCCATCTGTCTCTGGTTCGTGACATCTGTGCTTGTTTGTCTCTTTCGTGGTGTCTCTGCTCTGTCTTCTCTAATCCCCAGCCGGTTGAGGCTGATGATTGTTCATACTAAGCCTGATTCTGGTTCTGCTGGAGGTTTTTCCTTCCCGTTAATGGGGAGTTTTTCTTTCCGCTGTCGCTTCATGCTTGCTCAGTATAAGGGATTGCTGCAAAGCCATTGACAATGCAGACGACTCTCCCTGTGGCTCTACGCTTCTTCAGGAGCGAATGCTGCTTGTCAAGACTTTGATGCAATCAACTAATTCCCTTATATAGGATTTTTTTTGACCAATCTATATAATCTGATTGAACTTGAGTTTGTAAAGTGCCTTGAAATGACATGTTTCATTAATTGGCACTATATAAATAAAATTATCTATCTATCTATCTATCTATCTATCTATCTATCTATCTATCTATCTATCTATCTATCTATCTATCTATCTATCTATCTATCTATCTATCTATCTATCTATCTCTTTCTCTCTCTCTTATATATATATATATATCTATATATATATATATCTATATATATATATATATATATATATATATATATATATATATATATATATATGACCAGACCATTAAGTTAAAAAATCCTTTATGAATGTACATACTGAACTTTGTTTATTTTTTACTCTTACTTACTTTAAGAGAAATAATTTATTTTTTTATTAGGAAAAAAATACTGTTTAGAGTTAAGTTTTCAGACAGGCATTCTGAATCTACGACTGCATCTACTGAGCTCATGTTTAGATACAATTCATTAGAACAGCTGAAGCACTTCAGACACACATGTGCAGAAAAGAATCAGGGGCGCCTCCAGAAATTTTTCATATGGGTGGCCAGATGGGGCCACTAAAACTCTTGGGGTGGAACACTAAAACTAAAAGCCATAATTTCAGGATTTTATTCTACACTTGTAATAAAGCTGCCTGTAGAAAACTATCAGAAAGACTTAAGTAAACACCTATTGATATCCATCCATCCATCCATTTTCTGAACCGCTTAATCCCTCATAGAGTCGCGAGGGTTCCTGGTGCCTATCACCTATTGATATATTTTGGTGTATTGTGTGATTTTTAATGTTAATGCTAATGGTCAAATGTGCATAGACATAGACCAATAACAGTACAGTTAACATTTTGAATTGAACAATAATTGCTTTGTATTCTGTAATCATGTTAGGAATAAGGTGTAATTTTTTTCATTTATTGAAAGCTACTTGGGAAAAGCAGATACTGGCAAATAAAAATAGAAGCAAGAACAGAAACAATATCTTTATTTATGTAACAGGAATTTCAGGGAAAACAGGGAACAACAGTCATATTTTGATTACAAGGTTATACTGTATGTGTAAGAAACAGTTATACCTTTACTTAGTCTTAAACAAAAATAATTATTACTTTTACAAAAAGAACTTCCCAGCAAAGATCCATAATCTCCAACTCTGGTTACCAGGCTCAATTCAAGCTATTTAAATGTGTTGTACCAGTCTTTAGAATAGATACAGGTGTGCCAGAACTAAAACTTCTGCTGTTATTAATGTAGACATTTGGTAACAACGACCTAAAAGTTAAGGGATGTGGACTGTTGTTACATTTTTAGCAACAGTTGGAATTATACATTTATATAAATGTATTGTTATAACATTGAATCCGCAATATAAATCAAGCAGTAAAACAATAAAAATAAAATTCATAGGTACATGGGTGCCCTAGTTATTGTTTGTAAGCTTGTGTTTTGAAGATGGATTTAAAATATGAATGGTCAGAGTTGTTGTAGTTGCAAAGAAAAGCCACCAGATGGTGGTGCTACACCAAATTTTCTGAAATTAGTATTACCTTAAATTCCTCATTTGTCACTTTCCTCCTCACCACTCTGTTTTCTTCATCTGAACTACAATCTTCTAAACTTCTCTTACTAATTTGGCTAGCAATCTCTCTATCGTCTTTCAAACTTTTTTCCTTACCTCTACCTCTGCCTACCGGAGTCCATTCATCAAAATCCATATCATCATCCTCACCACCCCCATCTACCTTGCTTGTCATCCTAATCCAGTCACACTCTAGTTTTGCCAACCGCCAAAATCAACACAAAATGAACCCTTCTGCAGGAGCTTAGTAGATCGACCGACCAAGGGTTTCCGTGTTGCTACTTCCAGGCCAATCCTCCCTCTTCAAGTTTCTGCTCCGCTTAGAAACATCACGGGATGTGACGTCACATCCTGTGATGTGCCAAAATATGGGCAAAATGGCCGCCCTGTTTACAGCTCTGGATGGTCAGAGCTCTGGATGGTCAGAGCTGTGAACAGATCATAAAATTCATAAATTCATTCAAAATCAACGGTTTGCTCTAAAATTCTGAAAATATTCATGGATCTCAAAGAGTGCTTTATCTAACTACGTGATTTTTTAAATGCCCATTGAAAAAAGCGTTTCAGAGAAAAAAAAAAATTAAACTTTATAGTCTTGCATATGGGAATTTCAATGTCTTGTAAATAAGTCAAAATCACCTGGATTTTTACCAAACTGAAATCTATCGCTTAAGGGAGCGATGTTTTGATCACTCGTATGAGGGTAAAATTGAGGTGATGATTGGCCGGAATTAATCCTATAGCTGTATTGTAAGTTTTTGAGAGTTGGAACCTAAGGCCCCCTCCTCTGTTTAAGGTTGTTTTTTCTCTCTTAACGTAGATGGCTTCCTTCACACCCCTTTCAAACCATCTGTCTTCTTTGTCCAAGAAGACAGATGGTGTGAGGGAAGCCATCTATGTTAAGAGAGAAAAAACAACCTTAAACAGAGGAGGGGCCTTAGGTTCCAAGACTTTTTGAATTGAGAAAGCTTCCTGGAGAGGAAGCGAAACGTCTTCAACTACGAAAAACAAGTCCAGTTGCTTTGTTTTTTACTTTTTTTGGAATCTTTTTTTCTGGTTTCAAGTAATATGAGTAACTTGTGTGAATGGAATTTAAAAGATGATAGTGATATAGGTAGTGATCATTTTCCTATATTATGCTGTGTGGATTTTGACATGCAGATTCAAGAAGGTTACATGATAGAGAGATGGTGCTTTGCTAAAGCTGACTGGGAAAAGTTTAGACATTGTTGTAATGTGTCTTTTAAAGGAATAGTAATAGAGGGTGATGTAGATAGCAGCGACTACTTTCATTATCAGTGCTGCATCTAAATTCATTCCTAAGAGTAGGATAAATGACAAAAAGAAAATGGTTCTGTGGTGGAATGATAAATGTAGAGAAGCTATAAAAGAAAGAAACCAAGCTTTTAGACCTTTAAGAAAACATTTAAATCAAGATAATATCATTGATTATCAAGGAAAGAGAGCTATGGTAAGGAAAATAAGAAAACATCTAAAAAGAATGCATGGAAAAAACTTCTGCTCTTCCATTGGCAGAGAAATAAAATTGGATTATGTTTGGTCAATGATCAAAAAGATGAGTGGGAAAAGATGTTAAAATCCCTGTGTTAGTAGATGGAGACTATCTGGCAGTTACAAATGAGGAGAAAGCTGAACTACTCGGGAAGATGTTTGCAGTTTAGATGAGTAAATACTGATATAATAAAGAAAAAACATAGTAATTGCTCAACACTGGACATGGAGTTCACAAAACATGAGATTAAAATTATTTTGGTAGGAAGTAGATATACAGCTCCAGGTCAAGATAAACTTTGCTGTGCGATGTTTAGGCATTTACCTGAAAGAACTGAACATTATTTTAGAACTGTTCAATAAGACATGGAGAGGAGGGAATATGCCTAGCAGTTGGAAAAATGGTCTTGTATTACCATTTGGAAAGCCTGGTAAAGGCATAGCTGATGCAGGTAACTATAGGCCTATAGCATCTACATCGCATCTGTGTGAATGGATGGCAAAAATAATTGTTAAAAGATTATTATATTATTTCAAACAAAGAGGACTTTTAAGTAAAAAACAAAGTGGGTTTCATAAAGGAAGATCAACAGTCGATTTTTTTAGTCAAGGTTATCAATGAGGCAGAAAAAGCAATTACTATGAAAGAGGTTATGGCTGTAGTATATTTTGATATTGAGAAAGCTTATGATCCAGTGTGGAAAGAAATGGGTATTGGTGGTAGACTTTACACCTAGGCTTTGGATTTTCTCTCTTGTCGGACATTTCAAGTTAAAGTAGAAAATGCTGTGTCAAATAAGTTTGATATTATAAATGGTATTCCTCAAGGGAGTGCTATAAGCTCTATTGTTTTTAACATAATAATAAATTATATCTTTTTAAATGTTGGTGTAGATATTGGATCACCACTTTCTGCAGATGATGGGGCTATATAGAAAAGAGGGGAAAACATTAAACATGTGATTAAAAGTATACAGGGTGCTATACAGAAGGTTGAAAGATGGTCATTTGACTGGGGATTTAAAATGTCAATCGCAAAATCTTGCTTTATGTTTACCAGAAAGAGAAGAATTTATTATGTTCAGCTCATATGATATGGTGACAATATGGAAAGGGTATCAGAGTTTAAGTATCTAGGGTTGTGCTTGATGAGAAATGTTTATGGACATGTTAAAAATGTTGAAACAAAATGTAAAAGAGTGTTAAATCTTATGAGATCAGTTTCTGTATATCAATGGGGAGCAGTTAAATACATAGATTAGATATTTATGGGCTTTGATAAGATCATGTGATTATAATGGATGTATGGTGTATGGATCAGCAGCCAAGAGTAATTAGACAGAATTCAATTTCGAGTGCTCAGACTCAGTATAGGTGCAATAGACCCTTTTCACAGTGACGTCATGCAACGTCCGTTCTGCGGTGAAGCAGGGTATCTTTACTTCCGCTTTCTCCGCGAGCAGTGTTTTCACACAGTCCCTCACCAATCTACCCAAATTTCGTTTGGGAGACGTGCACAGACTGGCACAAAAGCTTTCGACCACACCAGCCTCCAAACTCGACAAAGATGACAAGTTCTTTGTGGAACAATACCTTTTCGATTATGAAGGTAAGAGCTTTGTCTTCTTAGCTCTGTTGTTAGCATAGATGCTAGGATAATGATAGCAATGCTACCACCAGGACTTTTGTCATTTATTAGTTTTCTGTTTCTCCATTATATTGCTACGCTAGCTTTATTGCTATATCAGCTTATCTGTTTCACAGCTTTTAGCCAATGAGTCTCACCAGGGATATAGTTGATGTATAATGTTGAGCCTTTTTATACTTTGTTTTGGAACAGTGTCAATGCTTTTGGCCACTTGGTCACAGTTAGAGCACACTGTCACACCTCTATGAATAAAAATGAGGAGCCTCATTCCCTCCCGTTTTTTTTTTTTTTTGTGTAGTATTTTACTGAGTTTGCAGACTTTGCAGTATCCCTCAAAATTCCTCTGTGGGTTCAGTGTGTTTCTCAGTCTCGTCAGTACATTTGGAGCCTCAATTAATAAAATAATTCTGCCCATTCCTGTTAAAACTGTGATAGTTTAGGACATCATAGACTGAGAAAGACGCTGTCAATAATGTTGAATGCACACTGAATGCACACTAATAATCAGTTCACTATAGTATTTATGGATTATGCTGCTGTCGGGGCAAACCCCTTGTGTCCTATGCTGTTATTTTTCAGGAACTGACCAAAAAAACATGGATTTTAAAAAACTTCAGACATCACACTTCATATATTTTAGTTATTTATTACATAGATACTTCATAGCAGCTCTGTCCATTTTACCTTTTACTTGTCCTGTTTATCCTGCTGCCTTGCTCCGGTTCCCCTCTGCCTTACAGAAGAGCCTGCTGCCGATCTCTGGTGGGTTCTCCCCTGAACTGTCAATTCTCTTCCGAGCTGTGGACCCTGCTGCCTGTTCCTGGTTCCAAGAAGTCTCTCTCCGGGCCGTCAGCTCCTGCCAACACCATCACCCTGTTCCCGTGCAGTTCTACCTCGCTGGTTACATCACCCTCCATCCCATCAAACTTTCAATAAAGACTTTCATTTTAAGTCCCGTGTGTGTGGTTCTGGGTTCAACCATAGACAAATTAGACTTAGACAACTTTATTTGTCATTATGTATGCACAGAGTGCGTACAGAACGAAATTCCGTTTGCATACAGCTTGAGAATTACAGTAAATTACAGGATAAAGTGCAGCAGTGATTTAACAGTAAACAATTGAAATGTAAACAATGCAGGAGAAAGAGACGGTGTGCGATCACAGTGTACAGGTGAGTATTTTTAAAAACCATTTGTATGTGCAGAAATTAATTAATTTCTCAGATTAATTTCCTTTCATTAACAAATTGATTTTGACAGCTCTAATAAAAATTTACGTGGTGAGCCACTGAAATTATCTTGGGAATAGCTAAATAAACTTATAACTCAATTATCTTTAAGAAAGAAAGATGTTTAATTTGTTAAAGACCACTTGCAGAAACATAGGTGTCCTCAGAAGAGAAGTGCTGACTGCAGGCGTAAGTGCTGCTGCGAAGGATTTTAAAATTTGGCCCCTCGTCTCTTCTTATTGCCGTCACCCAATAGGCTCCAGTCTCAGCATCAGCCGGGAAGTCGTGAAAACTGAGATATGGAAAGTTTTTTTTGTTGTTCGAACACTGTGGGACACTGCGGTAGCAGTTTCTCTGTGATTGTGCCATACTTGGTGGATATGATGCTGCTGAGAGATGGACACAAGGGGAGAAAAATAGATTAATTATAATACTTTTTAAAACCTTTATTTAACCAGATAAACTCCCATTGAGATTAAGATGTCTTTTTTAAAGGTTGATCTGACTAAGAGGTCAGCAGCACATGTCATTACTAATACAGTATAATAAAACAATTTCAGGCTTCTACTTAAAATATACAGTATTTTGCACAAAAACTAAAAAAAAAGTGCATTAATATAAGTGCAAATAATATTATGAAGAAAATTCATTATAATACACAGAAAATTCAGAAACAGAAGTACTGTCCAATAGACCCACGGTAATTTTTTTTAGGAATGAACAAAAAGATTCAAATGGAATAAGATCTTTTTAATTCAGTGACTGCAATTATATATAACACGTCACCATAATCAAGTAAGGGGAACAATGTAGCAGATAAATGTCTCTTTTTTCACTCCGTGAACAAGATTTATTTCTATAATAGCAAAGCTACAGTAATCATTTTATAACATCTACATCAGATTAATGACAGGTAAAGTAAGCTAACAAGCTGCTGCATGTTAGCTTTCATCTTCATGTTACTGTCCCAATAAAAGCATCTATATAACAGCAATGATCGCTACAAATACTAAGGAAAATAAAGATAGTCAATAAGACACGTTTAATATTGTGCTCTCAGTCTTACTTAATGAAATCACGCTGATTACTGATAGGTAAAAGTTTGGTAAGGTAAGCTAACAAGCTGCTGCATGTTAGCTTTGATCTACATGTTACTGTCCCGATCAAAGCATCCATATAACAGCAATGATTGCTACCAATACTAAGGAAAATAAAGATAGTCAATGCGACACATTGTGGTCTCAGTCTTACCTTATGAAATCGCGCTGATTATCAGTGAAACACCTCTTCACCTCCCGAATTTTCTATGTAAAAGCATGTAGCCGGAAGTAAAGATACCCTGCTCCGCTTCAAAACGGAAGTTGAGTGACGTCATGTGAAAAGGGTCTATTAAAACAACTCCTACTAATGTATTATTGGTGAAAGCTGACGAATTGCCATTAGAATTAATGTGTTAAAACTCTCATTTGCATGATGGGTGAAATTAAAGTGATCTGGAAAGGAACAACCTGCAACAAAGGTTTTATGTGCATGTTGGGAATATTCCCAACAAAGTAAACATGATGGATTTGGATGGACTATTAATGCAGAAGCAGTAAAATATGGTTTAAATACCTAAGAATATGGACCAAACACTGTGTGTAGAAATGTTCCTCCCTGGATATTTCCAGTGCCCAGTGTTGACTTACAGCTTGTAGAAAAGAAGAGAGAAAGGTGTGAAAGAAGTCTAGATAATACTGCATGTATGGTACAAGAATATGTGAAGAGAAATTACTACAAGTAAGTTATCTGACATTATTTACTGATTGTACGAAAAATCCAGAAAATGGACATGTGGGTTCAGGTGTGTTTATACCTAAGTTTAATGTAGGTATATGTAAAAGAATTAATGATAAATTGTATTTACAGCTGAAATAACTGCTATAATTTTAGGGTTACAGTGGATAGAAGAGGTAAAACCTGAAAAGGCAGTCATTTGATCAGACACTACATCAGCATTAAGCAGTTTGATTTAAAAATAAACAGAAAGAAGTGATTTGTTGATGGAAATATTTAACATTACTTTTAAGAATACAAATAGCTGGAATTGATGTGCATTTCTGTTGGGTTCCTGCACATGTTGGTGTAGAGGGAAATGAAAAAGCAGATGAGATTGCAAAAAGAGCATTAAAATTAAAAAAATATGAAATAAGGAATGTTCCGTTTGGAAAGGGTGAGGCCAAATCACTAATAAGAACAGTAGTGAGGGACATATGGCAGGAGAAATGGGACACTTATACTAAAGGAAGACATTACTACAGAATACAGAAATCAGTTAAGGGGAAAGTCTTTAAAGGAAAGTGTAGAACAGAGGAAGTAATCTTTTCAAGGTTAAGGTTGGAGCATAGAGGATTATAATCAACTCTTTATTTAATGGCTAAGTGTGCATCTAATGAATGTGAGGTATGTGGTGTTCCAGAGGATGTAGAACATATTATTTTGAAGTGTAAGTAAATATGATTATGAGAGGAATATTTTGCGTGATAGGATGTATGAGTCAGGGCAGGGATGGAAATTTTAAGGAATACTAGTTGTTAAAAAAATAAGGGAAGGATATGAAGCGTTAATTATATTTCTTAAAGATACGGGCTTAATCCATACTATATAGTTCTTTATTTATTTAGTTGTGTATTTATTTATTTATTTTTTGAGAATGTAATCTGAAGTATTAATCCTGAATTACACAATCCGGTACAGTAGGTGGCGATATGTAACGTGAAAATGTTGGTTGCGATTTGCCATTAAAAACAAAGAAGAAAAAGAATAAGGAGAAGAAGAAGTTTTTTTTTTAGATCTTAACAAAACATTTATTAATACAATAAGTTAAAACACTTTTAAAAACATCATCAGAACCTCAAAAATAAACAGTTACATCAGGTGCTTGCTGTATTTTAGTTCAGTCTGATCACAAACTGTACATAGAACCCCCTTAATAATTTAAGTTAATAATTTAAGCTCTGTGGAAGTGAAACTCCAGTCTAATCCTGGCCTTTATGTTGCGCTTCCACAGAGCCACGGCATCAAGATGAGGTCCAGCCTGCAATGGCCATCTAAGCTTCAGCAATTAAAAAAATTTAAATTTGAGATTTTGCCTTGGTAAAAACCACACCAAAAAGGCAAAGAATTCTCATCAAAAGACTAAAAAAAGTTGTCAATCTCACACTTTCCATAAAAACATGAAAAACACTCTCAGACAAGCTGCAAAAAGGGCACGAGTTTAAAACTCCTGGACTGATGATAGATAAAAAGGAGTTCGTTGCAATAGCACCGTGGAGGATTCTCCATTCAAGGTAACCAGTCCACTTCCTCACCAGAGGCTAGTAAAGAGTCCTCCACTGGCGTCTCTGTCCTCCAAGCTTGTCTCCCCACACGCTGACGGGTCTGTCTTTCAAAGTCTGTTTATTCATTACTTTTACGTTGATCTTGTACAGCCCCTTTGGGCTCGTGCTGCACAAGATCATCTTGGGGGCCATGTTACGTAGCAGAGGACCACGGCCTGGCAGACAGGACCCCCAGCAGCAAACCCGCCGCCTACATGTTGTTGAAGTCCTGTCCGGCTGCTTCCACCAGCTTTCTTACGGTCGCCGTGCCAGACCTACACAACGCCTCCGACAGACCCGGCAGAGTCGTGCATCCTCCTCCATATGTCCACCAGGCCATGAGATGAGACCATCTGCCGCAGAGCGCGCTGGGCTGCTACATGCGGCTCTGCATGATTACGATCTAAAGAATCGTCCTCTGTACAATTAAAATCCCCTCCTATAAAAACATAATCCTGAGACCCACAATCCCCCAACTTCTCCCCAATTTCTTTTAAAAAACTTGTTTTCTCTGCATTGGCACATGGAGCATAAATATTAATAAAAAAAATATTAAATATTAAACATAATAAAATGTTCAAAACCAGCTCGGACTAAAAGACATCAACCCTTAACAATGTGCTGTACTTCAATTGAATTAGGACTCAAAGCTCTCGAAAAGAGGAAGCCCACTCCAGTGTTCTGGGAGGTGCCATGGCTCAAAATGACTTCCCCTTTCCATTGCTTTTTCCATTCTGCCTGATTTGAACTATCGATGTGTGTTTCCTGTAGATAAAAAACATATTTTTTTTATTGTTCAGTACCTGGTAAACCATTTCTCGTTTAACAGCCTCTCTAGCCCCATTGAGGTTTAGCGATGCTATTTTAAAAGTATCCATTGTGGGTAAAAACTTAAAAGCAACACACCCAAAGACTATAAATAATAATAATAATAATACAATGTTAGTGTGTATCATTAGTTCAAAGTTGTTTTCTCACTTTACCCATTATTTTCTTCAGTGTGAAAATCTCTTCATCGGTGAAACCTGATTCTTCCTTTTTCCTTACATAATGTCTGGCTGAGGCATAGAACAGTTTTAAGTTTGGAAAATAGCTTTCCACTTTCAGTCCTCTCAGCCCTTTAGTGTGCTAAATAAAAGACAAGAAAGATTCAACGGGATATCGGCGTTCGTTACTGTCAACCTGGGAAAGTGATATCTCGCTGGAGTCGGAAAAACCGTCCTCGTCCTCCTCCAACCTCCTCCCGCACCTCCTGTTCCCTGCCCTGATCTCCACACAATGCTCTTGATTGCCTCCCTTACCTCTCCGCTCATATCCCTCCTCCACCCCACCACCAACCGTGGTCTGATCTCCCCCAACACCACACACCGCAGTAACCTCATCTGTCCTCACACACCCCTCAATTAGCATCTTCCCTCCAACAACACCCGGCACCTTTTCAACATTGAGGGGACAACCCTCCACGACGCCGTCTACATCAGTGGTCCCTGGTTGTCATTTGGCAGCAGCAGAGAATCCTGCCTCCTGAATAACAGAAATCCTGGCCTCAACCAGCTGTTAAGCCTGCTCCACCTTTTCAACAAAAAACGACAGCCCCTTTCATCCGGGCTGCAGACTTGATGGACCTATGTCCAATTACCTCTCCTACCACCAAACAGACTTCCTTCACGCTGCACAGAGAGCCAGCACCCACCTTGATACCATTTCTCTGTGTCAGCGTGGAAAAACCTCCCACACCTACCACCATGGTGCTAGCAGGTGCTAGCCAACCAGGCAGGCCTAAGAGCCACGCCCCAAACAAAACCCATGAACACTCCAACCAAGTAATCCCAAAAAACAAATAAACCAATTATATAAATTATAAATAATATAAAAACAGCACACCCAGTGAAACAGTAAAGAAAGCCAAAAAAATAAAAAAAAGACACTTTCACTCTCACGCTTTCTCTCTTCTCCTTCAGTCACACTCCTCCCACACGAAGAAGAAGAAGAAGATGGTGTGGTAATAGAGAAAGTGTAGTGGCTGTATTCTTTGATATTGAGAAAGCATACGATATGATGTGGAGGGAAGAATTGATGATCAAACTGGTGAAGGGTAGAATATATATGCGGTTAAAAGATTTTTTAATTGGAAGGTGTCAGGATTGAGTTTTGACTTAGCTTTTGTTTACTAGTAGTTTTCAGTTTTCCTCTTTGTTTGGGTTTTAGTTATGATTTGACTTTTATTTCTGTTAGTTTCAGCTCCTCCTTTCCCCTCACTTAAGCTTTCCATTCACTCCCTCTGCAGTCAGTCACACCTGTTAGTCATTAATCAGCCAGACTCATTTCACTTGCCAGCCTCTCAACTTAAGCCTCACTCTGCTTCCACTCCTCTGCCGGTTCGTCATCATTCCACACCTACTCCTCACCTGTCTGCCTGGTTTGCTCCTTCTGACCGTATATTTCCTGCCTTGGTGTTATGTTTTGTATCTCTGCTTGCTTCTGGATCCACTTGTCTCCCCTCTGCATCTCAGGCTGAGCTGCTTGACCGTGGTGATTCGACCTGCAAGTATTCACCCTGATTAACTGTTATCCTGCTATGGTTCTGGTCCTCAAGTATCCACTAGTGATGGTGAGATGAAGCCTCATGAGGCATTGAACCACTTGAGCCAACTGGTTCGAGATAGGGTTCATTTCTTGAAGCTTCATGTGCACATGAAACCACCTACTGGCCAGGTGTATAATCACAGCCAGCTGTATCTTAAGACGTGTGATGCATTGATTTTTTTGTCTATTATGGCTCTTGGGAATGACTTCACAAAAGGATGTAGGACGAAATCATTTGTCTACATAAATTATGTATACACATATGTGTATAATAAAATATTGTTTGAATGTATTCTCTGTGTGTAATTATTCCCAAAATAGTAGTGTCATGTGATATGGCATGTTGTGTA